>CANXYI010084415.1:0-12162 GCA_948208565.1 Hura crepitans
TTCATGACATCCTAGTGTATTCTAAGACTAAAGAAGAACATGGACAACATCCTAGGGTTATGCTACAGACTCTGAGGGAAAAATAATTATATGCATAGTTGAGCAAATATGAATTCTGGTCAAATGAAGTGGCTTTTCTAAGAAATGTAGTATCAACAGAGGGTATTAGAGTAGACCTTAGCAAGGTTAGAATAGCGTTAGAATGGGAACCTCTGAGGAATGTGATGGAGATACAGAGTTTTTTTGGTTTAGCTGGGTACTACAGAAGATTTGTGAAAGGATTTTCTATGATTGCAGCACCTCTAACTAAATTGATAAAAAAGAATTTAAAGTTTGAGTTGGATGCTAGATGTCAATAGAGTTTTGACAAGTTAAAGAAGATGTTAATAGAAGCTCCTATCTTGATTTAACTTGAATAAGGCAAGGACTTTGTCATGTATAGTGATACTTCACTTAATGGGTTAGGATGTGTGTTGATATAGGAAGGAAAAGTGGTAGCTTATGCTTCGAGATAGTTAAAGCCACATGAGAGGAACTACCCTACTCATGATTTAGAGTTAGCCACTATTATGTTTGCTTTGAAAATTTAGAGGCATTATTTGTATGGTAAGAAGTGTTACATTTATATAGACCTAAGAGCTTGAAATATTTCTTTTCTCAAAGAGAGTTAAACTTGAGACAAAGAAGGTGGTTAGAGCTGGTTAAAGATTTTAACTGTTTGATAGATTACCATCCAGGGAAAGCTAATGTGGTAGTAGATGCATTGAGTAAAAAATTCATGGTAACTTTGAAAGCCATAAATGTTAGATTGCAGTATATAAAAGAAGATGCTATTTTGGCTGAGCTTTATATTAAACCAAAATTTAGGTAGTAAATAAATAAAGCTCAAGTGAGCGATGAAAAGTTGAGATAGATTGTGCGAAAAGTCAAAGAGGGAAGGGCAATAGGATTTGAGTTAAGTAAAGATAGGTGTTTGTATTATCAGGGTAGGTCATGTTAACCTAGTATAAATGACTTGAGGTTACAAATACTGAAGAAGGCATATAAAGCTCATTATTTTATGCACCCTAGTAGTACGAAGATGTGTATAAATTTGAAATCTCAATACTGGTGGTCAAGAATAAAGAAAGATGTAGCAGAATATGTGGTTAGATGTCTGACATGCCAACAAGTGAAAGCTAAGCATCAGGTTCCTTCTAGATTGCTACATCTTATAGCAATACAAGAATAGAAGTGGGAGAAGGTGAAAATATACTTTGTGATAGGATTGCCTATGATAAGGAATAAGTATGATGTTGTGTGGGTGATTGTTGATAGATTGACTAAGACATCTCACTTTATTCTAGTCAGAATGGATTTTTCACTAGAAAGATTGGCTACATTATACATCGATGAGATTGCTAGACTCTATGGTGTACCTATGGCTATTATTTTATATAGGGATCCTCCTTTCACTTCCAGGTTTTTGAAGAAACTACATTAGGCATTACGTACCAAGCTAACTTATAGTACAGCTTTCCATCCGTAGATAAATGGACAATCAAAAAGGGTGATACAAGTACTTAAAGATATGTTGCATAGTTATGCCATTGAGTTTAAAGGTAACTAGGATCAGTACCTATCCTTAGATGAACTTGTATATAATAACAGTTATCAAGCTAGTTTGGGTATGGCACCTTATGAGGCTTTATATGGCAAAAGGTGTAGAACTCTATTGTGCTAGAGTGAAGTTATGGAAAACAAGATCTCAAGAGTTAGTCTGATCGGAGATGAAGAAGAAAAAGTTAAAGTATTAGGGAAAAATTGAAAATTGCAATTGATAGACATAAATCATATGTTGACTTACGCCAAAGGGATATTGAATATGTTATGGGTGAGAAAATATTTCTAAAAGTATCCCCATGGAAGAAAGTACTTAGATTTAGGAAAAAGGGAAAGTTGAGTTTAAGATTTATCATACCATAGGAGATTATAGAAAGATTGGGACCACTAGCATACAGGCTAGCCTTACCTCTTAAGTTACAATAGATACATAACATGTTTCACATTTTAATGCTAAGAAGGTACAAATCAAATCCATCCCATATAGTTCCAGTGATAGATGTTAAGGTACAGCTAGACTTGAGTTACAAGGAAGAACCAATATATATTCTAGCTCAAGAAGTGAAAAAGTTGAGGAATAAAACCATTTCTCTAATTAAAGTTCTCTGGATGCACCATAATATAGAAGAAGCCACTTAGGAACTTGAGAAGTAGATGAAGAGTCAATATCCACATCTATTAACTCTAGATAATTTTGAGAATGATATTTCTTAAAAGGGGAAGATTGAAATGCTTGTAAGTCAAGGCATCATGAATAATACCTCTATGGCTCAAAAGGTGTACTCGAAGTGCCGAGTTACCTTTATGAGGCTCAAGGTAGGGTGTATTGGTCATGAAACTTTAAGGGGCTTGAAAATGATTAAAATGGCCTAATTTAAATATTTAATAGAACCAATAAATTATTTTAGGCTATAATCTAGTGGGTCGTAGGCTTAGATGGATTCAGGCCAAGAATGACCTAGGATATGCCCAGATAGACCTAAAAATACCATAAGCTGAAGGTCAAAAATTCCCCTAAGTTCATTGGTGAAGGAATTTTTGAATTCCAAGGTCATTTGCAACTTTTCAATAATTTTTAAGTTTGCACATAAATCGAGGTAATTGATTAACTATCCTATCTAAGGATTTTGGCTATAAAATTTTACAAACCTTTAAATCGGACTAATTAAGGAATTTTAAAATAAACATGATGATTTTAAGAGGCCTGAGTGATATTTAAAAATTCCATAAAGTTTACCCCAAAATCGAGCAATTTCGAGACTCTCGGGTTGCATGTGTCCCTATTAATGCCACCTCAGTCTATAAATACCCTATGGTGACATCTAGATGCCCATTTGGCATTGGCACCCCACTACCTACCCAGTTTCCTCCTTTTTTTTCCTTTGTTCCTGATGCCACTATCACTTTCAATCCATAAATTTCATGGCTTCTTAAAGCTAAAACAACCCCTAATTTCTAATAAAAATTCCCTTAATGTGTTGTGAATTGATTTTTGAAGGAATTGGAGGCCATAGAAGTCATGCAATATCCGATAGGTTTGGGTTAGCATGCTTAGAAGTTGCTATGTCTATAATTATAACCTACATGTAATGTATATAAGTTTGTGTGGTGTTTGTTTGTTTTGTGTGTGCTTTGGTAATTGTGGGCTTGAATGCCTTTGTGTTTGATTCTAACATGGGTTAGATGTGTGCTGATGTTAACTAGGGGACTAGAAGGGTCTAGATAGAGGTTTAAGGGTTGTTTGCTTGTAGAAGTGTTTTAATAGGTGGAAAAAAAATTTTTTGGTATATCACCCGAGTAGTTATTATGCTGCCCAATTTTTTGTGACATGTAAAGTGTCGATATATGATTTTTCTGAGTCTATCATACCATGTATAAATGTGTTTAAGGATTATATTAGACATCTAAGCAATATTTAATAGAGTTTTAGAATAGCCCATAAGTGTTAAGGAGTTCTCTCCTAGAGCAATCATGGGATGGGTGACCTATCGGGAAGTGTATCGCTTGACAGGTTTCTTTAGGAATCCGGTAGAGGGTGTCACATAGAGTCTTTCTCTTTTATTATGTTAGCTAACACTCATGTAAACACTGTAGGGTATGGGTTAGCATGCTTAGAGGCTACTATGTCTATATATATAAAGAATAGTTGTAATGTATATAAACAATTCTTTTTGTCGATATGGCTTTCTTATGTTTTTTATAACTGTGGGCTTAAGGCCTTATGTGTATTTCTGATGTGTGATTGATGTGTGTTGATGTTGACTAGGGGACCATAAGGGTCCAAAAGGAGGTAGAATGATGTTATTGTTCATAGAAATGCTTTTATAGGTGGAAAAAAATTTTGGTATGTCACCAAGTAGCTATTGTGTTGCCTAATTTTTTTGTAACATGTAGAATGTCTATAGATGGGTTTTTTTAAGTCTATCATACCTTATATGAACAAGTTTAAGGGTTCAACTAAGAATTTAAGAAATATCTAGTAAAGTTCTAAAATAGTCCATAAGTGTTAAGAGTGCATTCTTAGAGCAATTCTAGGAGGGATGACATGGTAGGAAGTGCATTGCCTATTGGATTTCTTGAGAAGTCCAATAGGAGGTGTCATAGATTTAGTTATCTATAGTGATACTTCTCTAAATGGATTTGGGATGTGTGTTTAAGCCAAAATGTAAGGTAGTTGCCTAGGCTTCTAAGTAGTTGAAACCACTTAAGAAAAACTATTTGACCTATGAGTTAGAGCTTACTGTAGTGGTCTTTGCTTAAAAGATTTAGAAGCATTATCTCTATAAAGAGAAATGCTATGTCTATGCTTACCATAAGAGTTTGAAGTATCTTTCTACATATAAAAAGTAGAATATGAGACAAAGAAAAAGGATAAAATTAATAAAGGACTATGATTGCGTTATTAACTATCATCTAAAAAAAGCCAATTTTGTTGCAGATGCCCTCAGTAGAAAGTTTATATAGACTTTGAAAGTTATAAATGTTAGATTTAAGATGATAAATGATGGAGGATTGTTGGCAAACTTGTAAGTGAAACTCAATTTACAACAATAAGTGAAAAAACTTTAGAAAAATGATTATAGGTTTATGATTATCATGAGTGCAATACAGAAGGGGAAAGCTTCTTAGTTTAAGATTAAGGATTATCAAAGATAGGCTGAAAACCATATGCAGACACTGGGTCTTTAGGGCTCCTAGGTTCGGTTTGCTTAATGATGATGAAAAGGACAAAAATCCCAAAAATAGATTTTTTACATCCAAACCGAAGATCTCAAAACTTTTTTTTCTTAAAAAAATAAAAAATGGTCGTTTCCAAGAGAAAACGGCCGTTTTGAAGCAAACAGGCCATTCCCGCAAGGGGAATGTCTGTTTTGGCTTCAAAAATGATCGTTTGGGCCGTTTAGCCCAAAATGGGCATTCTCGCATGCAAAACAACCATTTGGGCCTAGAATGGCCAAAATGGCCATTTTACACCTGAAAAATAGTCGTTTTGGCCATTTTGCCCAAAACGAGCATTTGGCCCCTAGAAATGGCTGTTTTGGTCATTATTGCGCTAGAAAATGACATTTTTCAAGCAAAACGCCCATTTTGTGCCACGAGAGTCATGCATAAAAGCCAATTAGGCCATTTTGAGCTGAGGTTGGTCAATTTAATGAGAGAAAATATTCTAGAGAGAGAAACTGCATAAAAAACACAAAATTACTCTTCTAACTCCATTTTTTATGTTTTTTTTCTAAGAATCAATCACCATTTTCAATCTGAGTCGAGATCTTTTTGAAGGCAAATATACCGGTGTATTGACTGACCCATTTTCTAACTATTTTTTGCTTTTTTCTTTACCCATTTTATCCATATACTAATTAGATGTGGTAAATTATTTGTGCTATATTTTTACATTTGTGAGACTGCTTATTTCCCTTTAATTTCTGTCCATGCCTTTATTTTTGTTTTGCATCAAAAATATTATTTTTTGGTGATTTGGGTTGATTTTTTTTTTTTTTGCATTTCCCATCTACTAGTTAGATGTGATAATTTATTTCGGCAATATTTTGTATTTTTGTGACCATCAATTTTTATTTATTTCCTATCTGTCTTTCATTTTTTATTCACATAAAAAATATTACATTTTGTCATTTAGGCGGATTTTATTTTTCTTTTTGCATTGCCCATCTATTAGTTAGATATGGTAATTTATTTGGGCGATATTTGTATTTTTGTGATTGTTTATTTTTATTTAATTTCTCTTTGTTTTTCTATTTTTCATTCGCATGCTAATATATTATTTCTGCTACTGTGATGCGAGTTACTTGAGTATTTAGGTGCTGATTGTTATTACTATTGCTTATTAGATTGTATTTTAGGCATTTTGAAATGTAATTTTTTTTATTTTTATTCGATTAAATTGTATTTTAGGTAATTGCCTTGTATTTTATTTTTTTGTTCGAATTATTTCCCTACATATTCTGTGAATGCTGAATAATTAGGAAAATGAATTTTCACACGATTGAAAAAATAACCAAAATATTTTTATTTAATTAATTGGTGTTTTATTAATAAAATGAGTTTAATTTTTGTTTATAAAAGTCACAATAAAATTATTTTCTAAAAATTAACATGTGAGAACCAAAGTTCTCAAATTAAATTCATTACTCGATTTATGTATGATATATCCAATTTCAATCCTGAAGTATTCCATAAACACCGAATTAAGTAGAAAAATAGTTTTACATAGTAAAAAGAAATAATAATCAAAATCATATTTTTACCTAATAAATTAGTGTTTTGTTAATAAAATACATTCCGATTCTTTCTCAATAAAATTTGCAACAATAATATTTATTTTCTAGAATTGACATTTGAGAACCAAAGTTCTCAATCCATTCTTTCAAATAAAAATCATCACAATAAAATTCATTTTTTTCAAATTGACATTTGTGAACTAAAGTTCTCAAGTCCTTCTTTCAAATAAAAATCCCCACAATAAAATTCATTTTTCCAAATTGATCTTTGAGAACTAAAGTTCTCAAGCCATTCTTTCAAATTAAAGTCACCACAATGAGATTCATTTTTCCAAATTAGCATACAAAAACCGAAGTGCTCAAACCCATCATCTAATTTTAATAAAATGTCGCTACAATAAAATCCATTTTCTAAAACTAGCATATGAGAACCAAAGTTCTCGAAACAACCAATTGCCCATTTTCATGTATGTTATTTTGATTCCAAGTACCTATTTATTTTTTTGTAAATATATTCTGTAATTTCTACTAAGTGAATGTGTGATTTACTTTAATTGTGAAATATCGCTTGAGAAAAGGAATAATATCATAAATTCAAAACAAATTTTCATATTAATTTGATGTATAAATAAGAGTAGAGTTCCAAACAACTCTAGTTTTAGCCCTACAAGGTATTTCCCAACTCTATCTTGTGGCGACTCCTACCTTGTGGTGCTTAACTTGCACCTCTTAGGCCAATTAAAAAGGGGCATCCCTAGATTCTTTTAACTTCATTCTCATCTTTCGAGACTTGAGGAGTGAGACTTAAGTTGAGTCTTAGGCTACTTCGGTTTGATCGATCTTAGGAAATCAAAAGGGATGCGAATAGTGGCAACTCCACTGAGGACACATGAGACCATACTCTGAAAGTACCTCAACTTAATATAGAACTTTATATTTTAAATTTATGATGTTATTTCTTTTAGAAATTGCATTACATGCTAGAGCCTTAAAATATGTTAGGCATCCTTTTTATACCCTGATGTCATTTCTAAGCATGAACCCAATTTCACTCAAATTGGAAGATTGTTAATGGTGGCATTAAATCTAAGCCTCGTGCCTATAAGGTATATGAAATGGTAAATCGATCAGTCGTATGCTCATGACCAGATAGACCCGTCATAAAGGGACCATGCTTAGATAACCATAACTGGCATGACCAAACCATTAACCTATGTAATGACCAATAGCAATTTCCCCTAGGCACCTTAGTTAACAATGCATTATATACTATGTGGGTCACTATATGTGAAATGTGACTTAATTGTCTCGAAATGCCATCAAACCCATGGGGCCTTTTCTAACTAGAATGGGTTAGACCCTATATTTTGACTTGATTGAACATATCCAATGTATATTGGCCAAATATTTTACATGCTCTCTTTTATGTGAGAGAAATAATGTTCAGCTACTGATTATTCATTATTCAAACTTGTTAGAGCCCTCAATGTCCCATAGGTAAGCCCTCCTAAGAAAGAGCACTTTGACCTCTTGTGCAAAAAGTAATAAGGTTAGAAGGTTTTTTTTCTTGTGTTTGACTTTGTATTCACTAGTGTGTATCTTTCTTATTTTTATATTCATTTCTGTAATATTGTAAACCTATATCATTGTAAAAACCTATCATGTATAGCCATATTAGCCTACACACATGTACATATACATACACACATAAGTAACCTTTTATCCATACACCACATATACCTCCATACTAATGCGATGCATACATGCATCAACATATGTCAAATGGAGTTTCATAGGTTCACTCATGAATCCATTAAGTATATATAGCCTTTTAGATAGAGATACAACATACTTTGACATGTATCATATTAGTCCCTCATGTATGCATCATACTAGTCCATACATAGTAATGTCATCATAGCGCACATCATCCACCATAAGAAACCATCCACACATGCATACACTTGCCATCTTATCATGTCACACACCTATCACTCATGACCACTATCTTAGTGCATGTTGTATCCATCAAGCATCACACCATATTGAAATATGTCTCATACATCTTCATTTAGTGAATCATGTATATATACATTTCATAACACTGCATAATTCTTGACATCAATATGCAAAAGTTGATCGTACATCTTTATTTCATGAATTTTAAGTATGCATCTAAAGGTCATTCACACCATCATGCAATAGTCGCTCATTTTGATAGAATCTCATTCTATCTACACTAGTTGTATAACAACCATGCATTACATTAATCTATATATGATGCCATTTCATGTAGGAGGTGCATATCCATATCTTTAGCACCATTTACTCCTTACCTATTCATTTTATTCATATTAATACATCCATGCATGCATCAAGTAGGCTATTATACATATTTTGGAATTAGTTACATTATACGCATCACATATCAAGTTATATAGATGTATTACATCTTAAAGAACTTTATTGTATCACACTCATTTTGTGTTTATGCACTTAAAAATCATCCACCATCTACATACATTTACATTATAGTCAATCATGCATATATATACATACATCAATAGTATATACATCATCATCATCTTTTGGTCCATTATGCATGGACAGACGTCACACTTATTCATTACTTTTTGTGTACAACATGCATTATGTAATACTGTAGACAAACATATTGTAAGAAGTTATGCATCATAACACATGCATCCTCAGATTTACATTACCTCATGCTTAATGTACATAATTAAAAGTTTTCTTTACCAATTAAGCATACACAACACATGCTTAGGCACATGTAGAGAATGCATCCATACATTCATGTATCATACTACTTGGACCATGCATCATAACTGCATATGTGAGGAATCATGTGTCATGCTAATTATTTGTGTATGTCTTTTATAGATCATTCTTTTCTCGGACTCACTAACCAACACACCACTACTTCCCCAACCAAAGGATCATCTCACTTTTGCCCCTAGACCCACCTCTACCTTTAACTATGGCTGATGATCAAGATGCCCCTGTTTCCCAAAAAGAATTAACCATTGCATTAAATCACTTAAAATAAGAAATGGTAGTAATTACCCCAGCAGCATTGGCTAAGAATGCTCTTAAGGTAAAGAAAAGGGGATCAAGATTCTCCTCTCACACATAAAGAATTCTTTGAGGCTCTCACAGTTTTTAAGCAATAAGTGTTACAAGTTGTCAATCATGTCGTAGCTGGTGCAGTACTTGATGCTCATCATCTTAAGAGCCACAAAATAAAGAAGGAATATTTGCGCAAGAAAAGGCCCACTTTACTATATCTATCTCCTCTAACACTCCAACAATCAATGATAAAGGCCACCTCAACCTGATTAAACCCTTGTCATGGCATTTCAAGAGATTGGTACTAGAAGGAAAGCTATAACCACTCCCATTTCGACCAGCTAAAAGTTAAAACAAGCTAGGCCATTACTTTGATCCCTTTTGTGAGTATCACTAACATACAGATCATTACACAGATGAATGTTAGACTCTTCATGCTACTATTTAGGAGATCACCAAGAAAGAGTGAACCTTACCCACCAGTTTCCTTATCACAACAAAGTTTCAAGCCTATACCTAAACCTTTCTTTTGTGTTTTGAGAATGCTTTATGCTTAGGAAAATATCTTAGAATTCAAAAAATTCACCTTTTATCTTTTCAATGAAATGTCCCTACTTTTATTTCCTTTGTATGGTATTTTGCCAATGTGATAGCATGCACATTGATAATTATTGCATATGTGATGTTAATTCAATTATGACTAATTTGTTTAATCTTGGCATCTATAACCATTTTGGATCACATTTCCTATAACTCTTGATAAAAGAGAAAAGAGAAAAAAAAGAAGAAAAAAGAAAGAAAAAAAGAAAAAAGAAAAAAAAAAGGAGTCTATCCTATACTGAGCTACTAAATTAAGGGAACTTATGAATTTAATAGATTAAAAGAAAAGACAAGCAAACAAGCAGTGCCCATGGCATTAGGATTTTAACACAATTAGCATCTCATCAAATCCAAGCCCAAAGGGTCTAAGAAATCTGACATCTTTTTTTGTCACCTGTGATCTTTCATAATGCTACTTAGGATTGATTTCCATTTAACCTTTATGGCTAAATAAACCCTAGGATTTGCTTTATAATTAAGCCCATGGCACATATAAAGTCTACTAAAAGCAGTCTCTAATTTTTCTTAGCTAAACTCTTGATATAAGCAATCAAAATCATCATAAGAGGGGACCTGATTTGGTAATGCCAACTTGACCATAAAAAAAAGAGAAAAAATATCTAAAATAAAAGTGGGCGCCCATAGAAAAATTTAGCTTCTCTAGACTGCACAGTGTCCAGATCAAGAATTATTTAGCTAAGATCAGAGGAAAAGGATTCAGTCCTTTCTTCAAATCATTGACCACGATGAATAGTTGATAGTCTCTAATGTGTTCTTTAATTGAAACTATCAGATATTTAAAGAAGAATATGAATAGATATATGCCCACGTGGAGGGATGCAATGTCTGTATAGCTTTCAGCATAGTCCAATAGTGCACTCAAAGAAATTGGCCCTCTCTATAGGACCTATCTAGCAACCAAGGACGACAATATGCCTAGTGCTTTGACGGCTTCATATGGATAGCAAGGAACGCAAGTTGGATAGCAAGGTGTTATGTCAAAAGAATGAAATACACCTAAAATTATAGCAAATTCCTCAGATAAGGGGCACAACTCTTAATAAGAGAATCAAAAGACATAGAATTACGGTCCTAATATTGGGTTGCTACCTTAAGAAAAGTCTGATCAAGACACACTCTTCAGAGAAATTTTAGCTCGCTATAGTGAGCCAAGGCGACAGTCACCCATGTAAAAGGGAGAGCGGGGTCTAATTTCTCGAATAACCCTTTACGAATGTTACAAGTTTAAGGAACCCACTTTTAATATTTAAGAAAAGATGGAAGTGAAGAGTTGTAAGCAAAGACTCATGCCAAGTTAAGTTAACTCTAATTGCATCAAGGTTGTATAAAGCTCAGTAACCCCATTCATCAATAGGGTAGACACTTTAAGAAAAGAAGAAAAAAAAGAAAAAGAAAGAAAGAAAGAAAGAAAAATAAAATAAAAATAATGATCCTTGTTAGGTTGAAAACCTTTTGAAATGGCTTAGGCAAAAGTTAAAAGAATTGAGAGAAAATATTTAACCATGAAAACTTTAGTGGTGGGTTGATAATAAGAGTTTACCATAATGAGGTCCAAGATGTTTAAATGTTGAGATTAAGTATACCAAGTTTAATTGCATTGAATGTCTTTATGGTAATTATCTTTGTGCATATGTGCTACCAAATAGCAAGCTACATCATAACCCTTCTTTGCCCTATTACCTTATCATACCACCAAAACTCATCAAACATGATTACCCTATACTTCTTTCCTATGAACAACTAACCTTCATGATGATTGCAGAGGGTTGATCTTTAAGGAGACAAGTTATGCTTGTATGGGGACATCAAAACATGAAATCTTCGTATGTGGCTTTGTAAAAAAAAAAGCAAAAAAAAAGAGCCTGCTAGTGTGAAAATCTTCATCCAAGAAGGTGTATTAGGTAAAAGTCAAGTAGCCCGCTAGTGTGAAAACCTCTTTCGGGAGGCACATTAGGCAAAAATTAAGGCACACCCTGCTAATACGAAAATCTCTCTCGGGGGGTGCATTAGGAAAAATTAAGGAAAAGAAAAGACTGAAAAAAATAAATAATAAAATAAAAAATGAAAAAGACTAAATAATAATAATAATAATAATAATAATAATAATAAT
>CANXYI010084468.1:0-11278 GCA_948208565.1 Hura crepitans
TATGCGGTCCTCACATGAATGGAAGGTCTATAGCAAAGAAAATCATGAGATTAGGATATTATTAGCTAACCATGGAATCAAAATGTTGTGATTTCATGGAAAGATGCCATAAATGCTAGGTATATGGGAACTTAAGCCATCTACCACTAAATGACTTGACTAGCTTGTCATCTCTGTGGCCATTGTCAACATGGGGAATTGATATAATTAAAGAAAAAAGGCCAGCAGGTAGTAGAGGGCATAAGTTCATAGTGGTAGTAGTGGATTCCTTCATGAAATAGGTTGAAGCAGTCTTTCAATAAATTGGGGGCAAGGCAAATAGGAAAATTTATTGAAAGAAATATCATCTACAGGTATGGATTGCTGCAACAGATCATTTCAGACAATGGGGTATAATTTTAGGGAGAAACTACGCAACTTTTTGAGAAGTACAAGATTCAACATCATAAGTCTTCTCCATATCGACCTCAGGCTAATGGTGCAGTGGAAGCTGCTAATAAAAATATCATGAAAATTTTGCAAAAGATGACTGTCACCTATAAGGATTGGGCAAATATGTTACCATTTGCACTGTAGGGATACAAAACAACTATTAGAAGATCTGGCTAAGCTATACTTTATTCACTAGTATATGGCATAGAGGTAGTACTACTAATCGAGGTTGAAATACCTTCATTAAAGGTGGTGTTAGAAGCAAACATACTTGAAGTAGAATGGGCTAGAAGCAGATAGGAATAGTTAGGATTGATTAATGAAAAATGACTTAAAGCTCTCTATCATATGCAATTGTACCAAAAGAGAATTGCAAAAGCTTACAATAAGAAAGTCAAGCCCAAAACCATACGAGAAGGTAACTTGGTACTGAAATAGATCAAACCTTTATTATCATATCCTAAGGGGAAATTCAAACCCAATTAGGAAGGTCCATATTTGGTTAAGAAAGTACTCAAGCATAAAGGCATCAAGATCTCATATCTGGAGGGCAATGAATTCTCAGAACCGGTCAACATAGATTAACTGAGAAGTGCTTCTATTAAAAAAAAGAAAAGAGTCTACTAAGCTGAATACCCTAATAGGATGATTTAGGCAATAGTTAGGATACCCCGATGAGGTGAAAACCCGATAAGGCACTACATGCAAAAATTACGGGATTCGAGAGAGAATGTCCAATCAAGAAAACCTTTTTTTTCAATGCTAATTTGTAATGATAATACTCTTAAGGGAAATTAATAAGTTAGGGAAGGAGCAAAAGAAGTGATGAGACAAAAGATCACTGTGAAATCCTAAAAGTTCAGAAGGTACCCTCTACACTAGGCCAAATTGTGTCAAAATACGTAAGGGGATGTAGAAGGTAACATGCCTTAACCCAATCAGAGGAACATAGCCAGCATGACAAGAGAGAGTAAAATGGTTGATTTTTGACCAAGGACATCTCCTTCACACCATGATAACTGTATCAAGCCATAGAGCCCATTGGTTACATGAATTATGCATTATTACAAGCTTCCTCTCATAATAATGGCGTAAGTCATACTTCACCCAAAGACATTTAGGTGGATGAATGAGTAACCCCAACTTCTTTTGCAACAAAATATATCAGAAAAAGGGGGCTATTATGTTGGAAAATCCATAAAGGACCATCTAAGCAAAAATTAAGCAGACCCGCTAGTGCGAAAACTATCATAGGTGTACTAGGCAAAAATTAAGGTCATAACAAAATTAAAATCCATACTTGTAAGAGGAGCGGACTCCCAGCCATGAAATCAATATCCCCTTTCTTTAGCACATCTAAACCTTGGATGGTTTCAGTTAGAAAAATGCTAAAAAGATTATGGCCAGAGCATGTCATAGTTAGAAGGTGAAGGATTTTGAAATCACAAGACCCATCCTGAAAAGTAATCAAGAGCTAGCTTCTGAGAAGGCATTGAAAAATACACTTAGCACTATTTTTCGAGCCATGATAGGAGAAAAGCCCAAAGTAAAGATAATATCCATAGGGTAATAATCCTTAAAAGAAGGCAAGGCTAAAGGGGTATCTGGAGTAATTTTATACCCTAAGATGGTAGAAAATTGTTCTAAGGTTAGAGAAATCTCTTATTGATCAAAGATGAAAACATGGAAGATAGGGTCCCAATGCCACAATGTAGCATTTAAGAACTTAGGGTTGATCTAAACCTTCCTCGTAAATGTAAAAAAGAAAAAGGGGGCAAGAATAGAGGAAGCCTAAAAGGCCTTCAGTTCTAAAGTCTTAGATAAATCCAGGTGGAAAGAAGACATAATGGGAGTATGAGATTAGAAGGTAAAGAATAGGGTATTTATAAGTCAAAAATCCCATTCCTCTTCCTACTAAGAATATGAATCCAAAACACATGAAGAGGTTCACACAAACCTAGAAACGGCATCATATTCTATGCAGACTAAGAGATACATGTCTGCACCATTACCATATAAGGTCCGTAACCATATTTGGACAATGTCCACCTAGATTAAGTCGACCTAATTCTGCTTGGACTAAAACTATTTTAAGTTTGTATGGACAAAAATACCTTAAGTTCATACAAATGTGTAGAGGAAAATAAAACACCTATGATTAATAAACTCTAAAGGTAAACATGTTTTAAAAATTAAAATGTGCATACAAGTTTAAACATTTAGAAATAAGGAATGACAATTCCTATCTCAACCAAAAGAGGGGGGATGCCTTACATTCTACTCCCCTACATGATAACCATAAAATAAGAAAAAGGAAGAGAAAGGAGAGGGTGCCTCCTAGCCTACTCCTCGAAATTGTCTTCCTCCTCTATGTCTTAATTTTCTGAGAAGATCACAATCTTCTAGGCCACCTTAACTCATGTAGTGTAGCAACCCTCTTCGATAGCTCATTCTATAGGAAAGAGTGGAGGATCAATGTAACATGTATCATATGCATAACATATGTAACATAAATAACATGCATAATATACACAACATGCACAAAATTAACTATTATAGGAAACCTACTTACTGTAAGCACTCGAGTCTCATTGATCATGGCTCTCTATAATGCCTCCATAACTCAGGCAATCCTCTCTATAGGAGTTTTCTTTACCTGATCAAAAGAAAGAAGTATAAGGCACAAGCAATGCTTAAAGGATCTATGTAATGTAAAGGGCTAGCCCAATAACCTTACCAATATGGTGTTCTCAGGCTCAAAGGAAACTAGCTAGCTCTCCTCTATATAGAGTCGAGCAGAAGATAGCTCCCTATTAATGCCATAGTGCATGTAACTCAGTTCTGAGACATCTACCAAGGTGTCTATCACCTCATCAAGCGAGAAGGTCTATTTTATAGATGGACTTAAAACTCCACTATTAGCTAGGGAAGGTGAGAACTGAGAGCCAGGACACCTAGGAGTAGTTCTAAGGCACTTCCTTAATAAAAATGGGGTAGCCCTAGAGATAGTAGTAGACTATCATACCACACATAAAAATCACAAAATGTGATAAAAATGACTCAAAAATTAAGAAACTCACCTGAGGCAGAGAAGGTCTTGATGTGTATGGAACTTGCGAGAGCAAATGGGCTAAGGCCCAAGAAGCATAGCCCTCTGCACTATCTTCTAACAATGTGGCCCCTAGAATTCCCACAGTCATACCCTATATGAACTCTAGATCATTAATGTACCTCCCGAACAACATTGAGTGAGGAGGGTTCAAAGGAATAAGGTGTACATTAGGCCTTAAATGCCAGCTCACCACCCTCTCCCAAAAACTAGCAATAGGTCTCTAAAGTAGTTAGCAAAATGTGGCAAAATGATAAGCCTCTGATAAAGTGTAGGGGAAGAGACAGTTCATCGATGGGAAAGACCCACCAAGCCAAGTCAATCTATACAAGTGAGTATTAGTTACATGTTAATAAATAGCTAACAAAGATTTTTTGACTTAATGTGCAGGAAATACTTACATCGGTCTAAACTTAGGACCTAAGACATTGACAGTGCTACATTAGAGAAGCTATATTCCATGGACTTGAAGAAGGTCACACCCATTTATCTATCACTGGATAGCGGTGAGGCACATCCTGCTCATAAGGATGAGCTAATAAATGAAGCTCATAAGCCCACACTTGAAATAAGAAATAACAAAGTCACAAAGAAGCTTCAAAGAAGCATGAGCTTATAAGGGGGAGTTACTTACTAACACACTCGACACGAAGCCCTAGATGAATTAATGACTCTTTTTGGTTTGCACAACCATATCCAGACTGTTAAACATCCACTTGAGAGAAGAGCAACACCAGTTTTAGTTGCCAATCTTGTCAACTTCCTCTAAGATAGGAAGGAAGCTCTAACTCACTGTGCCATTGGTACTGGTGAAAAGAGTGGTACCTATTAAGTAGAGAATGATGCAGCGGGTATACTAGTTAACCTCTAACTAACTTAAAGGGGACTTTTCTCCCTATCTCTCCTATAAGTATATGCAGAGAATACTTTTAGCTCTATCCTAGGGAATGAAACCCAACAGTTGTTTATCCTCCTACAAACTCAAAGATGGGTGATGATAATAGGCATTGAAAGCAACTACACGGCTAGTGGGTGGTGTACACAGAACAAAGAAAAGGGTTATTGTCATCTCACTAAAGGGCAAGTGGATGGTATGGGTGGTGTCCATCTACTTGTCCAATAAGGCCTTTAAAGCTTGCAAGTGTTGATGAAAGTCTCCTCCATGAGATGGTCGAAGAAAGTCTAAAAGCCAGTCACCCAAACTCTATTCTTCACTGACACTAGCATAGTGGTGTACCATTTCTATGTTCTAGATAAAGTGCCCCCACACTTAAGATGCATCTACATAAGAAAAAAAGAAGTAAAAGTCAATAAAAGTCTGCATGGATTGAATATTTTCAAAATAGGTCCATACGGACTAAGGAAAGTAGACAAGCTTAGTTCGCATGGACTACACTCATAGACACATAAAAGTCCACACGGACTATAGCCATAAGCAAATATAGGTCCGCATGGATATAACATAGTCCTCTATAGGTCTGTATAAACTTTATAAGATAAATTATCCAAAATAATCAAATAACAAGTTCTAGCATGGAATTGAATACTATGTACACACAGACCAACTACCCAAGTGAACTAGGTTTGCATGTACCAATCGTGCCCTAGCCAACTTAGTCTGCACAAATTTATCAAACTAGAAAATTTTCATAATCTAAAAATGAAAGAAAAGTTGATTAAGGTAGCAAGGGAACACATAAAGGATAGAAAACACACTTTTAGGGTAGACTTCTGAACAGGTATTATGTGCCATGTCTACCAAAATAGGGAATGGGTCACCAAACATAGTCCCGTTCATAGGAGTAATGTTGTGGAGCCGGTTGACAATAGTAGATGGTACAAAACCGACTAGAGTAGGCATAGAAATGTCCTCTAGCAAAGAAGAGGGGATAAACCTTGCCCTCAAGGAAAGAAGGATGATGGTTGGAGTTTCTTCACTACTATTGGAAAATGACAAATGAGAAGCACTAGCAATGTTGAAAGCCATCAGAAAGTCACCTACTAGAGAGAAAAACACCAAAGAAGAGAAACAAAAAAGGACACAAATGAGAAATGAGAAGGAAAAGAGACGGTTATAATTTTGACACGATAAGTCCATGTAGACATTCGTATTGTTAGTTTGCATGGACCTCTACCATGTAAAGTCCACATAGATCTCCTTCCACCTCGTCCGCATAGTTAATCTCAATATTAGTTTGCATGGACCATGAATTACAATGTACACATAAACTTTTGACTGCTAAATTAAAAAGAATAAAAGGAAAAAGGGGAATGCCACTCATAGACCAAACCTACTTTATAACAATTTTCACAATCTAATTAATATTTAATTTTTTGTAAGATTGATTTAATGTTCCATCCATAATTTTGGATTAACCCTAAGGTCAATCCACTGATTTTAAATCAACCCAGGTTCAATTCAATAATCCTGGATTAACTCTAAGTTTAATCCATTATTTTAGGTTCAGCTTTGTAAGCCAATCCATCCTTATAAGTTTAGCATTGTAAGCTAATCCACTAATTTGGGTTCATGCCTTATAAGGTAATCTAGAATCAATGTTGAAGTCTAGATCAAAGCCCACTTAATAATAGTATGAGTAGCAAAAGATAATAGGTAAGTATCCTTGACTCAGATACTTTGATATATACTATTGATACGTAGCACACACCAAAGTGAGGGCAACTGTAGACGTCTCACCTTCTACCTAAGATAATAGCTAGAGACAAACTCTCAAACATAGCACAAAGTGATCAAGAGGTAGGTCCCCATAGACCTACTAAACTAAGTCCACATGGACTCACTATGTGAGTAGGCC
The DNA here is from genome assembly GCA_948208565.1 of Hura crepitans. Lineage (NCBI taxonomy): Eukaryota > Viridiplantae > Streptophyta > Magnoliopsida > Malpighiales > Euphorbiaceae > Hura > Hura crepitans. Next base: position 6,358 of record CANXYI010084468.1, read on the forward strand.
AAGATCAAGCCCACAGACTAGTATACTAAAAGCTTTGTCTATGCACACTACTGCGGATAAGTCTGCACAGACCTGCCGATAGGAGAAGCATTACGGAGGCATAATTCTACCTATTTAGTCCAGAAGAAAAAATCCCATCAGGATTAGGACTCTTTCCTAGATAAAAATAGGAAAACCTAAAGAGACTAAGTATATATACTTCTCTACATCAATAGAGAAAAAGGGGCTGAAAATTATAACCAAAAACATACAGTCAAGCAGTAGAAGGCATCCAAAAAAATAGAGAGCTTAGACAAAGAGTAATTCAAATCATCTTCATTTGATCCTTAAGACCTTTGTGCTATTGTTTGAAGAGACTTCTTGTTTAGGTAATATTTGAGGTCCAGTGTATATTTCTTCATGTTTGGCCTATAATCTCTAAAACTGATACATAAGTGAGGTGGTACTTTGTTATCCCTACTTCCATTCATAATAAGTAGGTTATCATAACAATATGTATAATTGATTATTATAGCTAGTGTTAAGCATGTTGTATTGTGTTATTAATCGTCACACAATCTAATTATATATATGACTAGGTCTACATGGATTTAGTTCCTTTAGGCAAAAGTATGATACACTAGTCTACACGAACTTAGTTCCTTTAGGCATAAGCATGATAAGCTAGTCCGCATGGCCTTATTTCCCTTATGTGTATATGATAAATTAGTCTGCACGAATATATCTAGTGAACATGATTTTGTGTTACAAGCACTTTTTTATATACTAGTTGATAAATGTGAATCTTTTTACTTATATGTTGATGTAGAAGGCATGTATTTATAGACATGGGACTAATAGGTAGTCCACACGGGCTCCCCATCATAAGGGCTATAGTCTGCACGAACTTGTATATGATGAATTGTATGATAGTTCTTCAGAATATGCTTTGTTTGTACAATCAATTATTCTAGATTCATATGTTTTTAATATGTTCATATTCTATTCATTATACATCAATATTTATATAACCTACATTTAACTTTGTATGGCTTCATTGTCATGTGAGTTGTTGATTGTGTTTTGCTGCTAGATCAAAATTGACATGACCCACCTCTATATGTGGTCTACATGAACTAAGATGAGACCTCCATAACATCCGTATAGATTAGGTGATGCAGAAGTGGGACCATTTTAATGCCATAATTCGTTTCCTTTAGTTATGTACTTATTATACATTTTAGCTTATTTTGGGGTTGCAATAGCCAATAAATAACTTGTTTTAGATGCCAAAACCTAAATTTCACTTCAAAAAGTTTTATATATAATTAATTGGTATTTCTAATTAAACAGATTTGTATTTTATTAATCAAAAGTTACAACAATAAAATGCATTTTTAATAAAGGCCAATCTCCTAGATATGGGAGTTTGGCAATTACAACCAATTCCTATGGAATTAAGGGTAATTGTCAGGTTAAATAATAATTAATCAATGACCCATTTTTTGGATGTACATATCTATTGTATTTTGTAAATATTACAATTTACTTCCTTTGTATACAAAACTGATATCATTTAAATTAAGAATGATGCATGCTTGATTGATAAAGGACTAATAAACATTACAATATATATGTATAACATATTATAAGGGCATAAATAAGATCTAAAATTCCAAAAAATTTTGGTGTAGAAGATTAGAGGTCCTAGTGTAGATGCCAGGTGGTGACTCTACTAACCACTCTTGTCCTCGGTAAAACATCGTAATTCTCTATAGCTATATTCTATTATTTCAGATAGAGATCCTTATTTTACATTAAGATTTTAGAGGAAACTCCATAATGCTTTAGGAACCAAGCTTAGTTTCAGTATGGCTTTTTATGCTTAGACAGATGGTAAGTCAGAGAGGCTTATTCATGTGCTTGAGGATATGCTTCGAGCATATGCCATAGAGCTCAAATGTAGCTGGGATAAGTATATCTCTTTGGCAGTGTTCACTTACAACAATAGTTGCCATGCAAGTCTTGTTATGGCTCCTTATGAGGCATTGTATGGGAGATGATGTAGGACTCTTATATGTTTGAGCAAGTTGAGTGAGCACTAACTTATAGGATTGGATTTTGTTAAAAATGCTAAAGACAAAATGAAGATTATTAGAGAAAGGCTAAAGGCTACTTTAGATAGATAAAATCCTATACAAATTTGAATTGAAGAGATATTGAGTATGAAGTTAGTGACAAATTCTTTCTCAAGTTATCTCTATAGATAAAGGTGTTAAGGTTTGGTAAGTAAGGAAAGTTGAGTCTGAGGTTCATTGGACCATACGAGATAATAGAATGTATAAGTCCATTGTCCTATAGACTGGCTTTACATCTAGAGTTACAACTGATTCGGGATGTGTTTCATGTTTTTATACTAATAAGATATGGCCAGACTTGTCATATGAGGAGGAACCCGTATATATCTTAGATAGAGAAGTTAAAGAGTTCCAAAATAAGATAGTGCCATTGGTAAAGGTTCTATGGTGACATCACGGCATGGAAAAAGCTACATAGCAGAGTAAAGCTCAAATGAGAAAGCAGTATCCATATCTCTTTGAGCTAGGTATGACGAGGATGACTACTCTATTAAAAGGGGAAGAAATGTATCGACAAAAAAATCTCAACTCTCCTTAATAGTATTTTACGTGGTGAATAGTGCTTCTTAAAACTTGAGTCATACTATGTATACCAAAGGGGAGTATTAATTATGAGAGAATTTTGGGCAAAGTTTGAAGCCAATCCATACTTATTTGGATGGTCAAAAATGCTAAACATGATTTTATGATAGTGCCGCATGTAAAGCTGAATTGTAAAATAATTCAAAAGTTGCTCAAAATAATCTAAAAATGTTACAACTTAATGCTTAAATATTTTGAATAGACCATTGGCTTTGGAATCAGAATTTTTATATATCGGGAAGTATATTTATCGAGTTTTTAGCTGAGGAAAAATACTAATTTTTTTAGATTTCTTCGTCTTTCGAGCCCGATTCTTTTAGTGTCAATAGGATTCGTATTTATGTAATTTTGAAACCCATTTTGAGGGATTTTGATCATTCTAGACGGGAGAAAAAAATTTATAGAAACAAAATAAAATCTATTTTTTCAAATACTATAAATACCTAAAAATTCCCTTTCCTTCCCTATTTCCCTCTACTTTCACCCACTTCCCTCTCCCTTCTTCCTCAAAACCCACCACTTTCCCTCTCCCTTTTTCTTTTTCTTCTTCTTTCTCCTTATTAACCATTAAATAAAATTGGTTTTTGAGAGGTAGAGCATCTCGACATGGAGATATAGACACCAAAATCCCCTCGTTTGGTGGAGAATCTCAGGAGGAATTGGGATTTCCTTCTCGAGGTAAATAGTAACCATCTCTCAAGTGAGAAATTTTCTTTTGATTATGATATTTTTCCTAGGTCCCATAGGTGTTCAAGAGTGCATGTGTATGCTCACTTTATTTTTAAGAGCTATATATGATTTTTTATGGTTTTTCTAAAATCAAAACTATTTGAATTTGTAGGTGTGAATTCGAACCGAGCTTCCCAAGGTAAGAAGACGGCTTAGGATAGCTACAGGCATACCTGATGACTATTTTTATTCTGTGTAATCATTTTAAAATGAATGAAATTGCTTTAAATCTCATTATGTGCATTTATGACATATTGTGCATTAATGGCTAATAAGAGTTAAATGTATGAGATAGTTTAATATTGATGAATGGTGATGTTGGGTGACATAAGTGTTTATTATGTATGATGAGTGCATGCCATGAAAAGGCCGAATGCCTTATGTAAGCTAGGTGCATAAATTATGTGTTTGTTTTGCCTAAAATGAAGGTATATGTTATGTATGAGGAAAAATAGTGTAAAAGCCATTATGTATGCTTACGTGTGATGAAATGAACATGTGTGTGCTTATAGTAATGGCTGAATACTTTATATGTGAAAATGAAAGGTTTTAGGTGCAATTGTTTCCTAAAGTGAATATGTGAGCTTGTATGGACAAAATGGTATGAATGTGATTGTGAGTGGTTTAGCATGTTTAAATGCATAGATGTGTGCATATGGGAGTGGTTGAATGCCATTATGACATAAATATGGACTTTTGCCATTTAATGAGGCTTATGTGTCTTATATCGATAAATGCCAGTAATATGTGTAAAATAGCATGTTGATGCGAGCTGTGGCCTTTTATCTGAATGTTTAATGCTTTAGGTATTATAAGGCATAAATGCATGATTATAATGCAGAATAAATGTGCTTGAATTAAGAATTGCATATAAGATATATTTTATGGCCATATAAGTCTTAGTAATACTTGAAATGACATATTGAGGTATTAATGAGAACTAAAATGCTTGTGTAACACCCCTACCCATTCTCTATAAAAACAAGCAAGGCGTGTCACTTCCCATGAGGTCACCCATCATTGTATTTCCCTAAGGGTCATTCATTTAACTTTTACCTCATGTATGCACTTCCCAGTCTAGAAATTTCTATTAACTAGTTCCTATGATCCAAATTAACCTACCAGGCATACGACTTCTTTATGCCTGATCCTACAGCCAAATACTTAACCTAGGTTTTGTTTATAGCTACTGGTTCAGTTATACTACCATTGTCTATAATTACAATCTCAACAACACTACCATTACCCTTTTTTATATTTTCAATTACCCACAATCATATGTACGAGTGCCTCTACATCACTTAATATATTTTCTATGCATATAATGGCATACCTGAACAATCATCATCTATACCACTGGTTGTCTGCTTGAAGCCTTCATGCATCAACCACTTGTGTATCAAAAACTTGATATGCTGAGTATACACTTAGTGGTGAATTTGACCAAATGTACCATGTACTTTTATCATTATTTTCACATGCAAGCATGTAAG
>CANXYI010084628.1:0-10549 GCA_948208565.1 Hura crepitans
CATATCCTCAAATGGGAATACCTACCAAGCTAAGTCAATTTACAAGATAGGTAAACTTCAATTAAAAAATTAGAAATAAATATACTAAAACCCTATTAATAATTATGTGAGCACTTACATTAGTCCAAGCCCAGCAGCTTAAGTACTATCAATGTTATGTTAGAAAAGAGGTATTCCAAGGCTTTAAAGTTTGCCTTACCTACCTGTTTATCACTGGCTATCGATGAGGACCATCTAACTTGTAAGGTTAAAGTAGTAAGAAGTTCATATGCCTAAACCTGTAACAAAAGGATGAGAGCTTATTATACAATTACTTTAAATAATAATAAATAAATAAATAAAAAGGTAAGTTACATACCATAATCCTTGACATAAAGCCCTAGATGAACTGATGTCTCTTTCTATATAGGTCACCATGTCCAAGCTCTTATACATCAATCTAAGAGAAAAGGAACAACAATTTTAGGACCTTATATGCTCAATGCCCTCTAAACAAGGTAAGAAGCTCTAGCTTACATTATTATTAACATTAGTAAATAATGTGGGCCTAGTAGATAGAGAATGAAAGAGTGAGTGTACTAATTCTATGGCAAGCCTAAGGGAGCTATATTAATTTATCTCTTGTACAAATTAGTGTAGTGTATGCTTTCAGATTAGCCTTAGGGCGCAGAGCCATGTAAGTCTCTCACCTCCTAGAGCTAAAGAGATAAGAACTAATAGCACCCATTTAAAGGCATTAGCATGACCTATGTAAGGTACACCAATGATAAAGGCCCAGTAAAAAGGTTTTAATGGTCAGCTCCTCGAAAGACATGTGAAATGCATGGGTGATGTCGATCCACCTTTCTAGGAGGCCCTTTAGAGCTAGTAGATCTGATAAAAAATCTCATCCCACCAAGTGGTCTAAGAAGGTCTAAAAACCTATAAGCCTCACTTGCTTATTCACAGCAATAGGCATGATGAGAATCACTATTAAGGACTAAATAAAGCCCTTCCACACTTAAGGGACAACTATAGCAAAAGAAATAACACAGGTAAGTATTCACCTAAAGCACTACATAATTTAAGGCAAGTAAAAGGCTGTACAAACAACATAATCCCATATTATGCTACATAAAGCACAAGATATCAAATAAAACATGTGGAGTTCACATGGACCTTACTAACAGAAACATACATTTGCATAGACTAACCATATCACAAAGGAAAAAAGGAGTCTATATGGACATATATCTACATAGATATGCATGGACTTTCATAGTTCAAAAATAAAACATAATTCAATGGTAGGAGTAAAAGGATAAAAGTTCATTCTTTCATGACTTATATATTTGCATGGACTAGATACCACACACAAGCATATCTGCTCAGACTTTATATTCTATCACACATAAAAGGCCAAGCTATCATCCTATTTATTTTTACAAAACTAACCTACAGCTAGTGTTTGCATAAATCTATTATACCTATCCTTATCGAGTTTATACAGATCTAAACCCTAACTAACCAAGTCTACACAGACAAGTCAAACCTGAAACAATTCTAAAAAATGGGAAATGGTAGAAAAAATCAAAACACCTAAAAATTTGGTAAAAGTAAAAAATGTGTACCAGTGGGTAGATTTTTGGAGCAAAAAAGGCGAGCTAAATCCACTGAGATCGAAATTGAGTCCTCAAAATGGACCTTGTTCATTGGGCCGATAGTGCAGGGTTAGTTAATGATCATTAGGGGTATAAAACCCTTTGGAATATGTATAGAGCTCCCTTAGTCACCAAAAGAGACATTGGATTCACTAGAACCAATAGTAGTGGTAATACCGGTGCCTCCTTAGTAATCGGAGCTACACCCCCATGATTGGAAAAGGAAGAGGAACTTGTGGAAGACATTTTTAGGTATGATGAATTAAGAAAGCCAGAGAAAAGGATAAGAAACTATCAAAGAAGAAAAGAAAGTAAAAGTGCAAAGTGGAGAAGAAGAAGGAAAAGCAGTAGTTCTTGAACATGGACCAGTAATGATTTCACTCTAATAGGAAATCCATATGGACTAGCGATTACCTCCTTCAACACTATGATTGCACAAACTTTCTATAGACATACATCCAACCTTTTCCACACCCAAATGGCATTATGCACCTAAGGCAACATGGACTTTATTTAGTGATACCTCTCTCTAACATCCTCATAGACTTTTTTAACCTAAAAGACAATTCTTTGTCCACATAGACTTAGTTTGTTTGAAGGTTCTAAAAATATAAAAAATAAAAGAGCTTAAACTTAGCTAATTTAATAGTAAAATATGTCTAAAGAAAAAAAGCTAAAAAATAATGTAAAAATCACACAAAAAAATAAAAAATTAAATTCTATTTTTTGCCTAGTAAAAACTATGAATTTAACATGCAAACATCACCTACTTCTAGAAAATGAATTCTCATTGAATGTGTAAAGTAACAATTGACAAATTTATTTACGTCTTTTAGAAGAAAATAATAATATATGTTATGTATATAATTAGTTTTTTTACATAAAAGTGAATTCCTATTCACTAAAAACTTGTTCAAACTATGGACACTCTATCTTTGCGTAAATACAATTGAGATAGAAGCAAACAAAAGGTATAAGATTTGTTAAGCAACCATTTAAATCAAATTAGGATTTTTTTATCAAAATAGATATGCTAGAAACTATTTTGGTTAAATTTGGTCAATCCATTTTTATTAATTTTTTAACTAATAAGACATATTTAGCTTTAATTTTGAATTATTTCAAATATAATTAAACTTTTCTCATCATTTTTTTCATTCATGCTAAAACATTTATATAATTGAAATACAAGGATTCTTCATGTTTTACTAGAATTATGAAATTTGGTTAATTAAGTTTTATTTAGCTTTTAAACTAAATTCAACTATTACTTTCTTTTTCCATTATCTTGAAAAAAAATTTAACTTTAGAAGTTGATTTGTTACAAAAGGAAAGCTTGCTTTTTATTGTTATCATATTTGACAAAAGCACTATGAGCATAAACTGGCTTAATTCATTCTTTTTACCAATTTAACTTGAAAAGTGGGTTGTTGAAGATATCAAATACTATAGTCAATTCTAGTGGCTAGATTTATATAACCTACAAAGTAAAGCCAAAGAGATCAATGGAATGGAAACAACCCTCAATTCTATCTGATCTAAGCTTTAAAAAGTGGTTTAGTTAACTTGAATATCTTATTAACCTTTAAAAACTTTTTTTTGGAGTTTTAGCATAAAATTGCAAGTCAATTACTTTTTATTTCCTATTTATCTTGTAATTCAACTCCAAAAACCAATTATTAGATATGCAGCATGATAGTAAAGCAAAATGACTAAATCCACCACAATTATCTCAAGAGGATATTTAAGTCAACTCAAAACTCCCTCTTCTCCTTTTTATAGTTTCAACCTTAAGGGTTAATCAAGATATTAATGGCAACATTTTTATCTACCTTCAACAACAACTATATAACAATCACAATAAAGTAATATTCATCTATTCCCTGTCCTTTAAATTTATCTAAAACCCTTATAATTTAGCCACTAGCCAATCTATCATATTTAATAATCAATCTCTTATAGGTTTAGCTTCACATCAATCCATACTCTTTTTATCATTTATCTCAAGTTCAACCTTACAAGTAAATCCAAAATCTTTTTAGGTCTAGCCTTACAAGCCAATCAAATACTAAGTCATTCATCTAACCTTCAGTTTATTTAACTAAATTAGGTAAGCATTTTTAATATGATTACTTTGGCATACATTATTTTCTTTTGCATTCCATAACACACACCAAAGTACGAGCAACTATAGGCACTCTATTTTGGGGACAAATTATGATAGCCAAAGAAAGGCCCATGCAACAAGATAAAGAGACTAAAAGCTTAGTCTACGTGAACTAAATCATAACAACCCTACACTATTGTCTGTATGGACTTCCCATGAACAAGATTCATCCATTATCTATAAGGACCTATAACAATCAAACCTTACCAATATCCATATAGATTTAACTTAAAAAAAATCCATTTATTTGTCTGCACAGACTTTCCTTTGATCCATTCAAACCTAAAAAGCTCATAACCCATGATCCATCAAGGTAAACTAAACCCTAGTCTGTACAGACCTTATTTCCATAAAATTGGTTTGCATTATGATAAGCTTCTAGAAAATCAGTGTTCCAAATAGGACTCTGATATTTTAATCTAACTATAACTCTTTTCCTTCTAAATGGGAAAGCCTTTTGAAGACCTTATAAATACCTTAATCCTTCTAAAAGGAGGGGAGATTTAAAATATCAACAAAAATCCCTATTTATAATAAGTTTAAGCTTAAACTCTACTACATGATTCACTCTACTAGTCCAAATGCCTACTCACATCATTTCTTTTAAAACTTTTCCATTGATTTTACTGCTTAGTGCCATTATCAAGGTAAGTTTTAAGGTAACTTTTATCATATCAATTTATCTTTTTCTTTCTTTAAATTAAGGACCTCTAAAGATTAATTGATTTAGTGAGGTGATCCTCTATGATTCCCATGTCAATAATAAGAGTGAGATAATAATACTCCATGCATTTTCACTTAACTTACATGTTTTGAATGAAATTATGCATTCTACCTGACAATGTAAGTCTACATGGACTCCTTTTACAAGGATTTCAAGTTTGCATGGACTTGTTTTATGTAATTGCGATTATCATTCTTAATCCATGTCAAGATATGTCAAACAATGGTTGTATAAATATGATTTTATGGTTCATGTTGAATTAAATAAATTTTATTATGTTAATCTTAACACATAATGTCACTCATGATAAATTGATGTTAATAATAAGTAATCTTAAAAGTATTACAAATTAAATCATAAATTAATTATGTACGAATGGAGTAAGTTTGCACGGACTCCTTTTCATGAGGAGTAGCAGTCTACATAGACATATATAATATATAACTGTGTAATAAAAATGTCTATAAGCATGTAAACATAATAAATAGTTTTGTTATATGTATACATCATGCATGTGTTAAATAATTGCATGAATTCCTAAATAATTATTATGCAAGTGTATAACTCTTACATATACCATGATTGTTAGATGTATGCCTTAAAACACATGTAATAGGGTTACATTCATGTATTTAAACCTTATGACTTAATGTAAAAATGTATTTCTCTTTATATCATGGTACTTTTATATATTAGTTTTAATTATTTGCAATGTCTTAAACCATGTTATAAAGTCCCTAGTATGAAATCACAGTGCAAAGGAAATCATAAAGTGTTTATGATGTGATATTCTTATTACATGCAAATGTGATATATCTAAATATCCCAGGTCATAGTATTAACAAGATGGGATATTATTAATATGGATAGATCAGCACATGTTATACTTCTTAAGTGGATAAAATAGTAATTCTCATAAATTGTAAGCATAGAGATGCATGGAGTTAAAATATGGTTAGTTGCTTGGGAAGTAAGTATATCATAAACCCACAATGAGATCTTTACATGGATATTTAATCAATGTCAATGAAAGTATTTTGTCATATTAGTGGTGCAAGTATCCATAGACTTGAGATTACTATCTTAAATATGGAATGACATACTTTGACCCCAAATCTTTTTACTTCAAACTAAAAGTATACATAGCAAAGTGTTTTAGTATGCCATGAAATATTTGAAGATAAGGTAGTAATCAACAAAGGATTCACCACCCTAGATTATAGTAGGGAGTTTATCTCATAGCTTGAATAGTAATCTTATTCAAAAATCTTTGGCCAAAGTAAGATTCCATGTGTGAATTAGATTCATAAAGGGCATTTTTAGAATAAAGATGAAATTATTGAAAAAATATGTCTAGGGCTTAATTAGACATATTTAGTTGAGTTTTGAGTTGACACAAGTCCATACTATAAAGTGGATGGGATAAAAAAAATGGTGAAATTTGTTCATTACACCAAAATTGTATATGGAAGGGTTAAGTAAAACCAATTGACTTTTTGACACTTGGGTAGTCATGATACACAGCTAGATACCTCTCTTGACTTGAACATTAGTGGTATATCAATTAGAGAATTTTTATTGATTCAATGAGAAAAAATCTATACAGTACCAGTTGTACTAAGACCTTATTTCTCTATGTGCTACCTAGCTGCCTTAAAAGACCATAGTGTCACACACTTAAAAAAGTGAAAGGAGATTTAATGTTCTAATGATATAAGTTATCATTAAAAGATGAATTAAGAAAAAAAATTCAAATGGGTGTAGGGCCCACTTAGTGATGATAGGTCCTAGATTTAGGCCTTGTTGAGTCCAATACATATTTATTATTACATCTAATTTATTTTGGCTTATAAAGAGTTAAAAAGGCCTTAAATCAAATTTATCATTAATCTAAAAATGGGGCTTAGCTAAGCCACGTATGATTAATGAAAGTGGTACCAGAAAATATGGTGCATAGAGCCTCCCTAAGCTTTTTATGTTGATGCCTTTAACTAGGCTTAATGTTAGATTGGTTTTAAGGCTTTTAGGTTAACTTTTAATTATTAAAGCCTAAACTAATTAGGGTTGATTAATAGTATAAAAAGCCTTTTATGCTTTAGCCTCCACATGCATTCTTCATTAAATGAAAAACATGCATAGAACAAGCTATAGCACTCAGATTTTTCTCATTTCTTCATTTGCATAGAATTCTTACTAGCACCTAGAATTCTATGTACTTTTCTCCTGATTACTTCTTATGAGGATTACCTTAGAGGTATTTCTAAAGAGGATCACTATTTTTTATGACAACCTAGTTTGAAGAGCATTAAAAAGGAATCGATTTTCATCTCTAAACGGTAAATAATTGAATGATACTAATATATCATTTTATGTGATGAATTTTAAATCATTTGGGTCCATAACCATTTCTTTTCTCTCAAAATTTTAATTTTTCTACTGCATTTGATAGAGAAAAACCAACATTAGTATTAGAACTAGGTTTACAGATGATTTAAAATAAGTAAAAATTGTGTTTATGGTTGATATATATAGTATAGTATATTTTGTAATTTGGTTCATTTTGAGTGTTTTAATCTAATTTTGAATATTTAAATCTATTTTTAATATGATTAAATATGAATTTGGCAATTGAAAGTCGGATATTTGGGTTATATGCATCATTGATCAATCAAATTAAAGGGAGAAAACTCTCCTTAGGGAGATGCGTAAAATTTAATTTTTGTCAATTTTTTGATTAAATTAATTTTTGAATGATTTAATATGAAATATGGTTAATGAAAATGTAATTTTGATTTAGGTAAAATGTGCATAAAAATTTTCATTGAAATTTTTAGAAAACATTTAATCGAACTTTATAGTTAAAAATTGTTTTTAGTTGATTAGGATACATATGATGTGTTTATTGATTTAATTGAATCTAAATTTCTAGAAGTAATATATCATAGATATGTGATATTTTTTTTATGTTAATTCAATGTTTTCAAGTGGTAAAAATCATTTGCAAATCAATTAGATTGATTAACTTGCTGGAATGTCAAGATTGTCACTTTTTTATTTCAATTAATGCTCAATTTTATTGCTTTGGTTTACCATGAGTTACACGAATTAAAAGGGAAATTTTTTAGATTAAATTAACCATTACTAATCTATAACTATGTCAATGGCTACTAGAAGTGATCCTAAGTGGTTAGGATCAATTTCTATAGTTCAAGTCACAAATAGTTTCGTGGTCAACTCAAATTCAATTCTTGTGACAAACTGTTTAGAAATTTTTAATTAAATAAAATTCAATGTGATTAGATTTTGCAATTCTAAAAATGTATGTCATGTATCATCATAAATTTAATTGAATTAAATTAATTTTTGACTTATTTGGTTAATTTCTAAGTTCATGGTAATAATGACATTTTGGCCCAAATTTCTACTTAAAATTGTTTTGTTGTAGAAATTTGATTATAATCCTAAATTAATTTATTTTTCTGACATGATTGGGATTTTAAATTAATTAAGAGTTTTGATCTAATTATGATAAGTGTTATCAAATTGAGATTAGGAAATAATCTTTTATGCCATATTCTCCTATTGTCATAAAAGGAATTTAATTTTCTTACTTTATGTATTTTTTATCATTTTAATTCTAAAAGGTTTAGAAATAAATAAACATGCAAATATGATTTAATTATTTCTAATAGGATTAATTAAAATTAAATTTCATGATCAAAGTGATTGATCTTCCATGTTTAAGTAAGAAAATGTGATTGATCAAAAGAATAAACCAAAGCTAGTTTTATAAGTGTTATAATTCTAGAAATCAACTGTAATCCAATATTCACTATTTAATGCATGTGACGCATTAGGTATACATGTTAATAGTGTAAGTTTGGCATGATGACAAGTTATAGGTTTAGGACCAATATGATTGATTTGTATTTCATGAATTTTTCTTTGATAAATTAGGTCTATATTTCCCAACCTTTTCTCTTACTTTTTTTTGTACTTCTCTTCTCATCTAACTCTCTACACATGTAATGTGAGATATTCTAAATTATATATGATGTAATTAGATTACTTAGGTTATAATAGGAGCAAGAAATTAAAAGAGCAAAATGGAGAAGAAGGTCCATCAATGAGGTCCAAGAAGAAATAGTTAGAATTGTTCTTGATTTTTTTTTTGGGTTTGTAATTCATGCATACTACCTAAGGTTTGGCCCAACTGGTTTCCATAGTTCGAGAAACCAATATAGTAAAAGCCCATAACTAGGTCATATATATTTAATGTGGTTAAACATGAATGCATGATTTAATATGATTAAATATGCATGAACATGCCAAAGCATACACCAACTCTGAATGATGACACTTAAAAGCAAAAATTGCTCAATAATATAAGACTTGCAAGCCTTCTACTAATATGAGTGATGCCCGTTACCCAATCTAATAATTAGACTCAAATAACGACTAGCATATTACTGATATCTAATATGCTCTTATATAAAACACATAAAAATTTTAAAAATTATTTTCTTGATAAAACAAATTTTTATCTAAACAAGGTAATCAAAATATGGATAAACAAAAACCATTTTAAAGGTATAGTATAAATGGTCATCATGCCAAAATTCTAGTAGCATAATAGTTGTACCAAGACACTTTTCCAAATAGTAACTTATAGAAAATAGCACTTCAATATATTCATAACTCAATATTATCATCATTAGGTCCATCTGACCTCTGACATCAAACTCAAGGCAACACTCTTTATGTATGCAACAGAAAGAGATATCATATAAGTTATGCAATAGACTTTAAACTTTAAATAGAGTTCTCATATTTATTTTTTTTTTGTAAAGAAATTATAAAAACATGAAATATATAAATTAGGCCTAATCCCTTATCAATTACACAAAAGTGTCATAACTATAATATATATCTCATTACTGCATAAAAATAAAAGCAAAATAACCTAAGGGTTGCTCTTGCTCGTTCTTATGATAGATAAAGCTTTGACTCTAATGTGTGATTTTTTGACCTACACATTGCAAAAATAAACACAATGTGATAAGCAATAACTTAGTGGTGAATCCAACATAATATATGTATATGATATCATATGATCATGTAATTAACATACATCATTCAAAAAAGATTAAACATACTATGTAAACACATTATGTATCCTAAAATAAGACAATAATCACAAAACATAACTTACCAAAAATAAGACTTTAAATATCATAAGGTCTCCACATTTTAGAAACTATATTCATGCACAATATATGAAAATACAAGAAAAAAAATCTAATTAATAATACTTGAAGCATGAAGTCACTTTTGTTTCTAATTTAGATTTATATTGCCTATACCTATTAGACAACAAAACTAGACTAGATAACAGGGTATAATGCCCGAAGGCCCATTGCCTGCCAGAAGGCCAAAATAGTACTAAAAGGCTTACAAAACTACCTGAAGGCTTATAAAACTACATAAAGGCTCACAATGCTACCTAAAGTTTCATAATAATGTACCCGAAAGCACCTAGCAGCTGCTATATAAAACTCCTTAGTTGATCAATCAACCTATCCAAAACTATTTAGAAGTATAGGCATTCTTAATTTTTACTTTTCATGCAAACAAAGCAATTCAAATGATTTCAACATATCATAATTACTCATAATGTCAAGATCATACACAACTTATCTATGGTTTGCTCCATAGAATAGAAAACATATGCTCAAAATACATAAAATGCTTTAAGCATTAAAATGTCACATAATGACCATTTCAGCCAAGCCATATATACACCTAGAATTGGTTCTGTAACAAACCAAAAATCCCGACTCTTGTGAATAGTACTTCTCGGGGTGATTATTGCTTCTCAAAACTCAAGTCACACTAAATGTATCAACGAGTAGTATTAATTATGAGAGAATTTTGGGCAAAGTTTAAAGACAATCCAAAGTCATTTGGATGGTTAAAAACACTTAAATGGTGCCCTTTTCATTTATGTAACAAAAAAGA
>CANXYI010084793.1:0-11869 GCA_948208565.1 Hura crepitans
TCTAGAATTTTTTGAAAATAGATGAAACAAATGCCATAACAATTATGCCTTTTTGATTTTTGACCTTTTAAAAACCTAAATTCATGTCTCACTTATTTTACCAAATTATTCAATTTAAGTATCATGCAATATATGACCAAAACTAAAATCCATAAATTCATCATACATTAGACTAAACAACAAAGATAGAAATTAAATCATAAAGCGTGAAAATATGAATAAGTTGTAGTCTTTTATGTGCAAAAACCATCTATAGCCATAGAAGAATATATTTCTTCTTAAAATTGATTAAATCCAATAAAAAATCAAGAAGTTGGATTTTAATATCTTTCCAAATCAATTTTAATGATATTAACTAGATCTAATCATAAAATTGAAATCAAGAGCCACCCTTGAACCAATAAATCATAAAATCATATTCTGTCTAAATCAAACCTAATTGAATTTTTTCAACCATTTAAAACTATTTGAGAACCTGGCTCAGATATTAGTGTTGGTTTTACACAATTTAAAGATAATGGAAAATTAAAAAAAAATGCAAAAGAAAGAAATGATTATTAGGATGTAAAGAAATCAAAATCATAAACAACTAAAAATTAAGCAACATTGAAATTTTACCATTATCTGCTACTCAATAATTCTTATCTTCAGTTCACCTCAATAGGTTGTTGCAAACTATAGTGATCCTCCCTAGAAATGCCTCTAAGATTGATTTATAGTCTTTTTAACCCTTAAAAAGGTCAATTTAAAATCAGATTAATATATGCCCTTAATTAAGTCTCTAAGGCTAAAGTCTTTCTTAACACTTAATATGGTGAAACTAGGTCAACTGGGCTCTACACCCAATTTCTCTTTTTCTTCTTTATTTCTTCTCCTTCCAATGATATCTCATATCATTGAAATACTAAACACTTTGATATTCATTTTAATTCTGTAATTATGTAACCTTATGTGTTTCTAAAATACACAGTGAATTAGAGTCCTAGACTAACTAGGACTTTTATGGTACAATCTCATTGAGCAGATAGTTAATACCTTAATTAATAATTCACTTATGTATAAGTCTTAAGTGGTGTCTATCCATACATAAAGACTATCGCAATGTTAGAAAGTCAAGTGATTTAACTTTACCTTCCATATACAGTTACCATGTAATTAATCTTTTCACCATACTTTATCTTGTTTAGGTTTAAGTATGGACTTGTGTCAAATCAATGCTTAATCAAGCACATCTAAACAAGACCTAAGCATGTTAATTCTATTATTTACATCTTTATTCCCAAAATGCTCTTTTGAATCTCATTCATACTTATATTTCACTCTAATCAAGATTCCTTAAATAAAGACATATAATATTTGTGAGATAATCTCCCCATTATAATTTAGGGTGGTGAATCCTCTATTGATCACTTAAATACCTTAAGTATCTTAGACTATACCCAATCTTCTATCTATATACATATTATGGCAAAGTAAATACACTAGAGTCAAAGTATACCTTTTGACACTAGAGATGACCTTAGTGATCTCAAATTAGAAGATACTTGCATCGACTGATATAATGAGATGACTTTATTAACATAGATTATGTATTTATGTGAATATCTCATATTTGGCTCTCTAATGAAATTGTTTCTCAAACAAGCATCCATATGTTAACTTTAAGCATCACAATGCTTACAAATTATGAGAACTACTATTTGACCATGTCAAAGAGTATAACATATGCTAGTCTATTTGCATTAACAATGTCCCATCTTGTTCATACTATGATTAGGGATAGTTTTTAGTATTTCACATTTGCATTTAATAGGAATCTCACATCATGAACTCTTCAAGATTTCCTCTGCACTATGAAATGATACTAGGGACTTTATTACAAAGTTTATGATCCATGCCAAAAAAAATGAATTAATCATAAGCACTTATGTAATAAAGAATGCCTTTTATTATAAATGAATGTTTAAAAGTACCTAAAATATCTTTATTACACATGTGCTCTAGGCCATATAACTAGCATCTTCTACTAGTATGCATGAATATTCAGTCAAGGAGTGCCACATTATGTGCCATAGGCACCATTATATATGCTCATATATTTCACCTATTCAAATCATAAACACATGCACACAAACATATGGTATTGACATGTCCTATCTCAAAATATGATTAATCTGTATATCAAATCAATATGCTCAAACTTGAATCAAACTCTATAAAAAAGCATATGGAATTCACAATCCTTAGGAACAATGAAACAATAAAAAGAATTAATTAAACAAATACTTTAGCCTCAAACTAGATTTACACCCCATGAAAATAATATATTACCCTACTTAAAGAAACAACTATGAAAGAAACTAAAATAAAGGACTATATGCATAATGAACAATTAACAAGTGTCCCACTATCAGTTGTATACTTACATTACAATGCTTTTTCCACTGAAGCCTTTAACCTATACATGGTAAATAGCTAACAAGCTAAGCATAACTTGCTTAGTGGTATAGAATCAAAACATCATAATCACTACTCTAGCAAGCATGCATTCTTAATTAATGCATGTTAAAACCACAAGCATAAACCTTAATTCATATGTATCTTATTTTCATGATAATAAAGATTCGAACTATTATATAGACAAGGTCATATAGCATATGTCTTAACATACTTTCCAAGTGTAAAGTGACAGACAAGAAGTTATTATATAACATTACAACAAACATGTATATAAAAGTCATTACTTTTATTTCCTATATTAAAACTATTGATTTTATTACATATCATTTTAGTGCCCATTGTATTCTAATACTAATTTAGATGGGATAATGAGTTTCACATTGCTTTAAAGAGCAAGTCAAATTATTTCTTTGAAGAGCTAAAACATTTATGTTACTTTGTAAAGTTTAAATAATATGTTGGTCCACAGAGCTAAATGACTACATTGCTCTAAGATATAATACAGTGTACGATACCAATCTTATGGCACTCTTTATCCGGTCATGTCTTCAGTTGGTCACTTGACATGACTAAAGTGTGTAACACATTAAATGCTATCCAAACTTATATCATAAAACTCTTTAAAATTTATTATATATACATTTTTCTTCTCAAAACAAATATGAGATTATGATATATAACATTTTTTTGACTTGTTTAAAACTTCTTAACATATTATGGGTCTAAAAATTTGGAATCCTCATGTCAAAATTTTTGCAGTATAATGGTTGTACTAGGCACTATCCAAAAAATTTTAAACTTGTAAAAAACACTTCTATAATCATTTAAATACATTCTCATTACTCTGTGATCCATCTAATTACTCTAATACATCTATTTAAGCAATAAAGTCTCAACCTCAGGAAGAGGCATTAAGCATGCATACTTAATTAGCATATTTAGATTTATAATTACAAACCCATAAACAAAACTATGTTTTAATACATACTTTGGCTTAAGCTCAAAATTATACATAACCAACATAAGAGTGTGACTTCTTGAAGTCTATACATTATATAAAATCCAATACATCTTCAACATTTAGCAAAAACCAAGCCTTCTTTTTACTTTATAGATATTCTAAGGTGTGGCTCAATTGTTCTTCTTACCTAAGCATCGTAAACAAAATGAAGTGCTAAACATATTGCTTAGTTGTGTAATAGAAATAATTATTGCATAAAATCATATAAATATATATTATATTCTATCAATGTCTGTCAATATTAATCACTAATATAAAAATTATTTTTATCTACATCTCATGTTATATATGTGTAAATGCCAATTAGCAGAAGATTCAATATACTTAAACTTGCCAATTTATACCAACACACAAACTATTAAAATCACTTCAAATCTAAACTGTAAGTAACAATCCAACATAGTACCCTTGTAATTGCATTACTACGCCACTTTATAGCAATTTAAATTAAATTCACTAAATATGATACTTATGTCAATAAAATTAAGAATTAAAAAGGAATATATTTAATATGTCAAATAATTAAAAACTCAATAATAATATAATATTTAAACTATTTAAATGCTTATGTTATTTTTACATTTGCCCATTTTTATGAGAAAATAAAACTTATGGATATCAGGATTATCTTGTTCAATAGTCCACATTCTGGACCTGAATGGCCGTTGTACTAGCATAGACCTATACAATGGCCTTAGGGGACCTGAACGATAGCTACACCTATATAGAAATCCAGTACTATAATATACAGTTTATGGTTAGACTATAAGTGGACCCATAACAAAAATTGACACCGAAATGTCTAGCAGCTACTATCTTTCTCTAGTAAACCAGTCAACCTATCCATCTTTAGGTTAGACTCATACGGGTAATTTTTGTATTTCATAAAATTTTTAAATCAATAATTAAATTACATAATTTATTTATGATTTCATACATCATAAAATATTAATTAATACCAAGAATAACATTTTTCCCTTATTTTGGCATATACATACCAAACCAAGTGTCAAAATTAATTACATATGCTTTGCATTTTCTATATTATGCTGTTACTAATAAATTGACATTCATGTGGTCATTTCTTGCAACTGAAAAGCACATACTATAAATTTCAAACTTATATCATCTTATGTCAACTCATATATGTTCATTAAGATATTAAGGCCATATCAACCACTACATTTACTCATAATTCTCAACATTTTTTATCAATCCATAATTACTATCAAATATATATATATATATATATATATATATATATATATGTATATATATATATATACATATATATATATATTATGTCTAAAATCTTTGCCATTATTCACATGGTCATTCGAACATAATCATGTACATAGACTCATAAGGTTTTTCATAATCCAATATCATGTTAATCAAATCCATTTGATAAATATGAATCCAAAATATTTCATTATGTACTATATTATTGTAACTTACCATACTTATCACTTCATATACATTTATACACTTAATGCACTTTACCATATACCATGTACTTGTAACCATAAACAATAATTATTTATGACAATAAAATGAAAATTATTTCCTATAATCATAATTACATGCTTTCATACTCACCAAGCCATTCGACCATTTATACATTCACACATAATATACAACCAATATTACATACATTACATAATATTTAAGAATGCCTTAATTGTAATATTTAGATTGATTACACATACCTAACATGCTTGTAATACCTTATGAGGATCGTGTAAACCTTCGTCTTGCCCTTATCATGTCCCCGCTCCATTTTGGCTACTGCCTATTACAAATTCGATTTTAGAAAATCATAAAAATTCATACGATACCCAAAAAATCAAATGACCCTATCTTTCAACTCTTGGGAACCAACATAATAAGGGAAAATATTAGAATTTTGAAATTCTTAACCGAATGAAAAATGGGCACTATCCACCCAATCCGAAAACTTGAAAATTCTTCTGATTTTCTACACAAAACCACCTAATATAGTGTCTAGGACCTTTAGAGCATTATTTTCTATGATCAAATTAAGGAATTTAGCTTAGATTTGGAAGAATTAAGAATGAAATTGGGGAATTGTCTCCAATAAAGGGCTATTGAGTTTTTTCGAAAAAAATGGGGATGTGTGTTTTTGGTCTTTTGATAAAAAAAAAGTCAAATATTTCAACTATTTCTACTAGTTGAAAAAATTAGTTTTTAATCTTTCAAAACTTCCTTTCTCCCCTATTTTAAATCTTTTGTTTTATCATTCCACTTCTAGAAATTATTTAAATCAGGACTTTAAATATAGTAAAAATTAGGGCTCAAAAATCTAAGAAAATCGAATTAAATTATTAATTTTCCTCTTCCTAAAATTCAAAGAAAATACTTCCCGACCTCAAAAAATTCCACTTATAGTGCCATTAGACTTAGTGGAATTCTTGAGTATCAAGTCGTACAGGTTTTAGAAATTTTTGAGCAACTTGAAAAATATTTACAATTTAGCTTTACCTTGGTCACTATTCACAAGACACTATCGAAAAATTTTTCTTAGTGTTTTTAACTAATAAAATTAACTCCTATTGAATTTAAACTTTGCCCAAAATTATTTTATGACTAACACTTTCATCCAGTCACTTCAGCACACCTCTAGCCTTGGAAGTACTATTTATCTCAGGAAAGTTCTATTCATAAAATCGATAAATTTTTTGAGTTGTTACAGGACTTTTTCTCTTAAAATAAATGTCGTCCTTAACATTACTTGGTTCAAATAATTATAGGTATTGCTCTTGCATCCTAGTTTCTAACTCTCAAGTCACTTCTTCCATTCCATGATGCTCCCAAGCAACTTTCACTAGTGGTATTGTCTTGTTTCTTAACTCTTTGACTTTTCTTGTTAAAATTCTAAAAGGTTCTTCCTTATAAACCAAATCTGGCCAAACTTCAACTTCTTTCACTAATAAAACATGAGTCAAATTAGACCTATATCTTTTAAGGATGGAGACATGGAAAACATCATGAATCTATTGAAGTTCTGGTGGTAATGCTAGTCTATAGCTACTGGTCCACCACATTCAGTCACCTCATATAGACCAATAAACCTCGAACTTAATTTTCCTTTCTTGCCAAAATGTAGGACCTTTTTCTATGTTGATACCTTTAGAGATATTTTATCTCTTACTTCAAATTCAACATCTTTTTAGTGAAGATCAACATATAACTTCTATCTGTTAGAATCTATTTTTAATCTATTTCTGATAATTTTCACTTTCTCCTTAACATCGCTGATTAAATCTGGTCCCATAAGCTTAGTTTCACTTATATCACTCTAACATAAGGGAGTTATGCACTTTCTCCCATACAATGCCTCATACGGAGCCATTCCTAAACTTGCTTGATGGCTATTATTATAGGCAAACTCTGCTAATGAAAGATAGTGATCCCAACTACCTTTTAACTCAATGGCAAAACTCCTTAGCATTTCCTTAAGCACCTAACAAACATGCTTATCATAAGTACCATATAATACTTATATTTCTACATCAATTAAATTAAGTATTATAGGATTACCAGAATTACTCATTCTAACTATCCATTAGTCTTTAGATGAAATGCCATGCTGAAACTTAATCGAGTACCTAAGGCATTATGAAGTTTCCTCCAAAATCTCAAAGTGAACCATAGGTCTCGATTAGATATAATAGAAGATAACACTACATGTAACCTTATAACTTTATCAACATACAACTCAATAAGCTTTTCCATGGAATAATCCATTCTCACAAGTATAAAATGAGTTATTTTGGTAAGATAATCTACTACAACCCAAACTAAATCATGCTTGTTTCTTATCATAGGTAAGCCCACTATAAAATCCATAGTGACTTTATCCTATTACCTTTCTAGAATTGCTATAGGATGTAGCAAACTAGAAGAAACATGGTGTTTTACCTTCACCTATGGACAAATAAGGCAATTGGTAACATATTTTAATACATTTCTCTTCATTCTAGGCCACCAATATAATAACTTCAAATCTTAGAAAATTTTTGTCCTAACTGGATGCATAGCATAAGGAGCATTGTAAGCCTCCTTTAGAATCTATTTCTTTAATTCCTTATCATTTGGAACACAAATTCTATCATGGTAATACAATTATCCATCATTCTTAGCTCATATTCAGTAGGCTTCCCTTTTGAATGGTGCTTATCACACTTATTAACATGTGATCATTTTTTTTGCTTATCTTTAACTTACTACAACAAAATTGGCTTAACTTTCATTTTAACCAATAATACACTATCAATCCCAATTTGCAATTTGACATTTAAAGCTTTCATGGTTGCTAGAAATTTCCTGCTCAAAGCATCAACCACTACATTAGCTTTGCCAAGATGATAATCAATTATATAGTCATAGTCTTCAATCAACTCCATCCATCATCTCTGCCTCAAGTTTTACTTCTTCTATGTGGGAAGATACTTTAAACTCTTATGGTTTGTGTACAAGTAACACTTCTCTCCATAAAGATAGTGTCTTCATATCTTTAATGTAAATACTATTGATGCAAGCTCTAAGTCATTAGTAGGGTAGTTCTTCTCATGTGGTTTCAATAGTCTAGAGCCATAGGCAACTACCTTGCCTTCTTACATTAGAACACACCCCATCCCATTTTGTGAGGCATCACTATAAATAGTAAAATCTTTCTTAGAAATGGGCTAAATGAGAATAGGTGCTTCTATCAACATTGCTTTAAGCTTGTCAAAACTTTCTTGACATTTTTTATCCTAAACAAATTTAACATCTTTTTGCAACAGATGTGTCATAAGTGCTACTATTAGAGAAAAACATTTAACAAATCATAGTAACTAGCCAACCTAAGAAAGCTCTAAATTTTTGTGGTATTTTTAGGTGGTTTCCATTTTATAATTGCCTCTATTTTGCTAGGATTGACCTAAATCCCTTCTGTAGAAACTATGTGTCTAAGAAAAGATACCTTAGTAAGCCAAAACTCACACTTACTTAGTTCGGCATAAAGCTTCTTCTCTATCAAAATTTGTAATACTATTCTTAGGTGCTGTTCATGCTCATTCATATTCTTGGAATACACCAAGATATCATTAATAAAGATAACCATGAATTGATTTAGATATTGTCTAAAAACTCTATTCTTTAAGTCCATAAAAGCTGCAGGAGCATTGTTAAGCCCAAATGGCATTACCAAAAACTCAATGACCATATCTCATTCTAAAAGTTGTCTTCATTATATTTGACTCTTTTACCCTTAACTGATAGTATATAGAGCTCAAATCAATTTTAGAGAATACTCCAGCCCTCTTAAGCTGATAAAAAAGATCGTCAATCTTTGGTAACAGATACTTATTCTTAATATTCACCTTGTTTAATCATCTATAATTTACACACAATTTTAAAGTGCATCTTTCTTTTTCACAGAAAAAATAGGCACCTCCCAAAGGAGAAACACTCAGCCTTATGAAATCTCTATCAAGCAATTCTTTTATTTGAATTTTTAACTCTTTCAACTCTGCTAGTGCCATTCTATATGGAGCTATGGATATTGGTGTAGTGCTAGGGACTAACTTTATACAAAATTTAAGTTCCCATTCTAGAGGCAAACTGGCTAATTCTTTAGGAAACACATCCATAAACTTCGACATCATAGGTATGGCACTAGCATCTATCTCTCTACATCTGTTATCATAAATATGAGCAAGAAAAGCTTAACATCCTTTTCTCAACATACGTGTTACCATTATTGCTAAGATAACATTGGATAGAAAATCTATCATCACACCCACAATTGTAATCTCAGCCTCATTATTGTCCTTAAAAGTTAATCTCTTCAACTTGCAATCAACTATAGCTTGATACATGTTGAGGTCGTCTATGGCTAGTTATCTATAGCCTATAGATAAAAAAACATGATGCGCTAAGTATAAAGTTTAGTTTTGTATTCAATAAAATATGCTTACAGATGTATGCACACACATAAGCATCTTAATCAGATATTATCACGCAGTCATGTCATACCAATTGCACACTTGTTATGATGCATATTAAATACTTATATATGGTTATCACATTAGCTTATATCCATCATTTTATATGCTTACTCATTTTATGTATATTAAATCCTTAATTAATCTTTAAATTCACATAATTTATGACTTTTAAATAAACATTTTATAAGTAAATGATTAGCCACTTAATTAACCTGTTGTTTAACATAATGACTAGCTTATATCTAACAGAAAGAATCCTAATAGGACATTGGGATCATGGTGTGCAATATTTTGGACCTGACAGCTGCTTCACTAGTATTATGAGTTATATAGTGATCTTAATGAACCTCTATAGTGGCTGCACCTACTTCAATATATGTGCAATGGTTCTAATGGATCTTCTTATAGTTGCACCCGCTAAACAACCATAATATGTCAATATATAATGAGTTAAGTTAATGTGCAATATGTATATGTTTGGTGGCCCAAATGGACCTAATAGTGGCCTTACTTGTATGAACATGATACCAAATATCTAGCAGCTACTAATTCCGTAGTTGATCGGTCAGCCTATCTAGTAGGTTGTCTAATATATATGGGCTTAACATTTTAGATTATAAAATTTTATGTCACATGTTCTTATTGTCTATTACATAACAATAATCATATCTTTCCTTACCTTAGTGTCACCATTATATTCCATAGAAATTTCTTATTTAAGAGTTTTCATACCACAGTCACAAATGACAATTCAATTATACTAACATTACAACTCATTTTTGTTTATTTCTCCTACAAACTATATA
The DNA here is from genome assembly GCA_948208565.1 of Hura crepitans. Classification (NCBI taxonomy): domain Eukaryota; kingdom Viridiplantae; phylum Streptophyta; class Magnoliopsida; order Malpighiales; family Euphorbiaceae; genus Hura; species Hura crepitans. The sequence continues at coordinate 10,302 of CANXYI010084793.1, forward strand.
TGTACACACAATATACATATCATATGTACATACTTATAATGTATCACATTTTCATCATACTTCATTATTATTTATCAAACCTAATTCTAAAATGATTAATTATACAAATGTATCACATTTATACACACTTTACACCTAATGACCAAAATTTCCATTTTACCCTTTTTATTACGTAATATATTATCAAGTGTAGAACTTAACCATACACTAATTTAATCCACATTTTAACAAATTTTTTCACTTAATCAATATATTTTAAACATTATAATACCATCAAAATAAATTTAAAATAACTTAAACCACTAAAACTAACACTTCTATAATAGGTTTCTAACATGAAAATGCATAAACACAAATTATGTATACATATTTTACTTAATACACTTATAGAGCTATTATTCAATGTCTCGAATACCACTTTACTACTTCTCGTTGCATTTAGAAAGCCTCTCTCCTTCTTTCTCTATGTCCTATAATAGGTATATAATTAGAAAAATTTATAAAAAATTATACACGAATTAAAATACAAAAAATAACACTTCTACCATGATTTCGGGCACTTGTAATATCATAAAAAATTAATAAAACCCTAAAAATATACTTAGCTAAGTTTTTAGTTTTTAAAACCCTAACTTGAATTCTCCTCCTTTCTCTTAAAATATAGCTTTTCTTAAGAAAGAATTAAGAGAATAAGAAAGTAAACATGATGAGGAGTATTTTGAATACAATATTTGAGGGTTTCAGGGCAAATTTTGGTGTAAGTAAATGAAAAATAGGGGAGGAGCTTTAATGGGGGAATAGTGATGACTTCTCCATAGGGGGAGGAAGATGATGGGCTAATTTGGTGTTATGCACATGTGTGAGCCCACTTTATGTATTATAAGCATGAATAGTCACGATTTAATCAAATTCGATCCAACGTTCCACATTTTCCTTAGTTTTCTTTTAATCTTTGAAAATTTATTCTTAATATTTTGTTCTTACCAAAAGTACACCTTATGTCATGCCCATAAGTTGAGGCTCTGTGAACAGTACCATTGAGGTTGAAAAGTGTTCTTAGAGTGCCGAATCACCTTCACAAGTCTCGAGGTAAGGGTACTAGTCATGAAACTTTGAGGGGCCATAAAATGATGAAATGGACTTAATTCAAAATTTTAGCAGAACTAATAAATTATTTCAGGCTGTAAACTAATGGGATGTAGGCTCAAATAGAGTTAGGCCAAGAATGAGATATGCCTAAATAGACCAAAAAATAACATACCCTAGAGGTCAAAAATTCCATTAAGTCTATTGGTGACAGAATTTTTGAATTCCAAGGTCGTTTGCAAATTTTCTAAATTTTGGGGTTTTGTGTATAAATCAAGGTAGTTAGTTAACTATCCTATCCATGGAATTTGGCTATAAAATTTTGTCAGCCTCTAAATAGGACTAATTAAGGATTTTTAAAATAAACATGACTTTTTATTTTTGGAGGTTCAAGTGATTTTTAAAAATTTTGCAAATTTTCTAGCAAAATTAAGCTTCTTCGAGTTGTTTAGGTGGCATGTGGGCCCCACTCATGCCACTTC
>CANXYI010085058.1:0-12208 GCA_948208565.1 Hura crepitans
TATTAAGAATATTCATGAGAGTTTCCAACTCCCATGCTCAGTAGATAGCTACTTTTGGTTTCCTTCATGAGAGGGCATACCACTGTGCTTCTGCTGTGTAACTCTGATTAGAGAGTCTCTCTCCCTATGTCTATATAAAACCCTTAGGACAAGTTTCCTATCTAAGCTCCCCTATATATCTAGTTCCATTTGTCATTAGGGGTTAAACATTTTTCCATTCTTGTATAATGCCTTATTACTTTCTCTTTTTGCATCTCTAAGGATTTAGTCTAATCACTTATAATCATATTATTTGTTTCTCTTAGCCTTTTCCTAACTAATCTCTCATTCTCATATCTATCAAGTCTCTTTATATTAGGGCTATCATGATGCCATGCTTAATTATATCATGTGTATGCAAAGGCAAATAATGTTATGCATAAGGAAATGTGAGAATGCAAAATATCAAGATGTAGTTTACAAAAATGCAATGCCTAGGCCTAGTAATAATACAAATCAAGAAAGAGATAGCCATATCCTTAGGGACCTTAACAATCATCCTTATAGCCTCACTTCTATTATGTTTCTCTTATTTTTACTCACTTATACTAATCTCACTAAATATTTCAAGGCCTTTTCTCTTATTCTCTTTTAACCACCGAATCCACTCTATCTCCAATAATGCTATAAGGCTTATTGCTTTAGGTTCCCTAAAAACCTTTTTCTAAGAGCTATTATTTCTATACCAACACCTAAGTAGAGTCTAAGTGACCTCAATGAATGGGTAGACAAAGCTTAATTTAATATGCATTAGGGAGTAACCATAGTCTATCCTATATTTATCATCAATATCCTAAAAAAGGTAGTTTCCCTTATCCTAATAGACTCTAATATTCACCTCATATAGTCCTACTTGCCAACATTTAACCTTCCCACAATTTAAAGAGTGCCTAAACCAGAGCTTTGATGCCACTACATTTAACACCCTTAGCCCACTCCGTACGCTAAACCTGAGTAAATAGTGCCAGCACATTCCTGATATCCGATTCCACTATCTAAAATTCACTACAATTTAAAACTTTCATTAACTAAAATATTTCTTGCTTAAGGAGTTTTAAAAACTCTAAAAATCATTTGACACATTTTAAGAGGCACTAATGGGGTCATCATGTCAAAAATTTGGTAGCTTAATGACTGTTCCAAGATAATATCCCAAATAGTAACTCTGTTAGCCAAACAATTTTATAAACTCATATCAACTCCATCAACATCAATAGATCCTCCTGATCCCCCAAATTAACAAACAACACAATTCATATCTCAATCTATTTCATCACATCTATACATCCATTTCATATACAACCTAAGGCTATTCTCATTTATTCACAATATACATCATGTATACCTTTATTGCACGAAAACCATAATTATACTTTGCATTTGAATCTTAGATCACATATAAATTACACTTTATTTTACAACCAAGAAATTAATTACGTATACATACACCTCTTTCTCATAATGGGCCTACCCTAAATCTCCAAACTACTACCAAAAGAACCTTCAAGTGGCTTTATGTGTTCTTCTAGTGTCCTTCCCTATCCACTACCTCTACTTATGCACCAGTAGAAAAGCCAATACATTGAACGAGTCACTTAGTGGTGTACTCAATGGAATATATATGTATTCACACATACATTTCAAATAGTCATGTTCACATAGATACATACCAAATTTTAGTGCATTTATTTCATGTGCCAACTTAAGCATGCAATTGATCATTCCTTGGAGGATATATTATGATCTCGCGTGTACACATGCAAATGTTAACCCAATATGCCTGTTTTAGCAAGCTTATAACATATTATTATTGCCATACATGCATTTAATAATAATTACATTACAACATGGTTATTTTTACCTATTAGTTATACAATTATAATAATAAACTCATATGTAAAGCATAGACATTTGTATATTGTAAGAATGTCCATAAATATCATCAAGCATACAGTTCATCATGCATGCACATTATGTCATTATAAACATATAAACATCATATGTTATCACCAATATACCTATAATCATAATTGCATTTAATTGGTTTACAGTTTGCCTAACATGTCCTAACCACATACATGGTGTAAACTAGTGTCATGGCATAGCTTACTCATTTTCACATATATTTTTAAGTTTTTATATTGTTTAACATATGCTTGTATCACAATTATCCATATTATTATTTATTTAACTCATGCCTATACCAAAGAGACATCTATCCAAGACTAGAGAGCAGATCACGAGCTACCCGAAGGTCCTTAAAGGGTGTACTTGAAGGCACTGATAACTGTAGATACAAAATGCATTAGCCCGAAGGCTTGCACATATGTGTGCTAAACAGTGGCCTGAAAGCTTGGTACCCATCAGCACAAAAATGCATCTAACCTGTAAGCCTACTACCCAAAGGTAAACATTGCAGCGACTGATCTTAGTTGATCGATTAACCTATCCAAATTTGGTTTTCTAACTGTATAGGCATTATTAAACTCATCAAGTTTATCTCATGTTAACAATTTTAACACATAACATTGTTCATGTCATCTTATGCGTAAACACATCACATTGGCCATTTTTGCACATTAGCAAGATGTATCATTTCATCATGCCCATAGCACGCATCATTACATCATATCACATTTCCATCTAGGCTTACACAAGCTTGACATCACATAAATGTCACATTTCTTAGGTGTAATAGTTTTAATATTGCCTTCAGCATCACACCCTTATTACATGGCATTAAATTCATTATTAACATGCTTTGACCATATTGGTGCTTTTCTTAGCCATCATTCACATGCAACCATTGTCGGGTCTCATACCAAAGCAAGGGAAAGTGTGAAATCCTTTATAGTCGAATTAGATGACTTAGACTAGCTACATGCATTTTCTTGCCTAAAAATCATACATCATTTAACTGGCACAAGCTCAAGGCCATTAATTCATGTGCATTCACTTTAACAAGCATTATTATGACATAATAATGTCCTAAGACACATTCATACATCTATATTCTCATTAGTTCCTCAATTTTCCATTTATAGCACCATTAGGCCTTATATGGCATAACATACATCATACATGAACTTCTTATTTCAAGCACATATACTTTCTCATCATAGTTATGCATTCATATCTTATATTGCATAATTCATCATGAACATGCATAAAAGCTGCAACTCACATCGACATGCCATATTACACACAATATTAGAACTTATTGATGTTAAGTCACATAGTGCATCTATATATTACAAAAATCCATACTCAAGTCAAGGTGGTATTCGGCCACTTCCATAAGCACATACTCAATCATTTATTCATATTGAAGCACACATAAATGCATTTATGCCTCGGTTCCACATACATTGCTTATACGTTCACTTTATGCCATCTTAACACATAAATTATGTTTAGCACACATTAGAGACATTCGACCCTCATACTCTCACCATTGATATCTCATTAATGTCATAATTTCACATTCCATCATTCATTAATCACTTGCACACACATGTGCACATTGATTTCATACAACATACCAAAATGCCTAAAAACCCTATAATGCATTTATGTTTTAATTCATCATAAAAATGCATTACACCTACATAGCAAGCATTCAACAACCACCTTGCATACATTTATCAGCCATTAAACTCATTCTTTCCAAATAGTGCATTATTGCACATTAACACATTAAATGCCTTATAATTATCCTAATGCCATATTTATTTTCATGCCATTTCATTAAATTTAAGGTGATTACTCATACTTTATGCTTAAGCATCTAGCTTCTCATACATCATGCTAAAATACACTTACTCCTAATTCTTAAAAATGTATATGAAATAAGCATCAACTCAGACATTCAGCCCCAATTAACTTGCACAGTCATGGCTCAAACCTCATTTGTGCACTCACACACATATAACACATGCATTAGCATATAACAAGCACCACTTAAGCTTTAACACATACATGGCACATGTGTTATTCAGAGTTTACACATGAAAGCATATATATTTCATCGAATACACATACCTATCCATGCGTGACTACCATTATTCAAGTCCTTCTTCACTTTTAAGGTGCCTTCCTTCATTTACACCATCTTTCCTATTCCTTTAAGTTCTAGCACTCTATAGAAAGCACTAGTATTATCTCATTCTCTAAATTTTTAGGCTAAAATTATACTTAATTAGAGTAAACTCTCTTCTATAAAGTTATATCCCTATATTTTAGCTTACATAAGAATTTTGTTTCACATTAGTCTAACTTCTATACAAAATGTTATGGCCTAATTACCCTTTACTACTCTTAAGACACTCTGTCAATTCTAGTTTCCAAAACTCATTTTGTGTCACGTTATTAAGCAGGTTAAGTCCAAAATTGATTAAGGACTTCTATATCAAACTTTTATTCCTATGAGCCTAAATCAATTTGGTTCAAGAATCATACATATTTGACACCTATATTATGAGTTATGGCTAGATGAATAGAGACTATTCTTCTCATTCTAGGAATTTAGTAGAGAGTTTAGATATCTCCACTAATGGGATTTTTTGGGCAAAATCTATACTACAAACTTATAGCCCTATTTGTTAGCTTTCATTTGCCACTAGTTTCACATATTTTTGACATCTACATAGAGAGTTATGCCTAAAATACTCTCTACTACTCCTATAAAAAATCATTTCCAGTAGCAATTGTTTCCTTCATAATTTCCATTTTATTTAATTCAATTCATATACAAATTATGCATTAAACCTCATTAAAGTTCTCATTCTAGTAATTGATCACCCTAACACTCTAAGATTAAAGGAAGAAAGGAACTATACCAAAAAAGAAATGGAAATTTCCTTAGCTACTTGGTTTAGGGTTGTTGCCCCTTTTTAGATCTCTCTCTCTTTTTTTTCTCTTCATTGTAAGGCAGGCCACCATCACTGCCCACACTCGCCTGGCACCGTCACTAGTGCGAGCTGCAGCTACTCCTCCCTTTCTTCATTCTTCTTCTTCTCTTTTTCTTCTTTCCTTTCTTTCATTTCTTTCTTCCCATTTTCTATTTCCTTTCTTTTTCTTATTTCCTTCTCTTTTTTTATTTTAATTGCTTAAATTCTCCTTGGTTGCAAACTAAATTTCTTTTATTTATCAAATTCCCTTTTCACTCTTTATTATTATTACTTATTAATATTAATCCCCTTTCCAAATATATATATGTATTTCTTTTATTTCCTTTCTTCTTACTTGTATATTTTTTCTACTTCTATTTTATTTTATCTTTCATTCACCATAATATTCTCGAGCCCCCAAAATTTTTAAATTTCTTGAACTTTTGTTTTTTAGAAAATTTGAGCTAAAATTTTAAGAATTATTAAAAATCACTTAGACATAAAAAATTTATCACTTTTGTTCATAAAATCCTCAATTAGGCCCAATCAGATGCTCACAAAATTTTGCAGCAAAATTCTCTTAAGAAGTAGGTGAACTAAATTCTCCAGAATCTCAGTTTTTTAATAGAATTTTAAGGATTTTTAAAATCTTTCTAAGACCTCTAAAAATCATCATGTTTATTTTAAAAATCCTCAAATACCTTTATTTAGGGGCACATAAAATTTCAAAGCCAAATTCCTTTGATGGGACATTTAATCAATTGCCTCAGTTTACTTGTAAAACCTCAAAATTAAGAAAATTTGCAAATGACCGCCAAATTCAAAATTTCTTTCACCAATGGACCTAGGAGCATTTTTAACCTTTAGGGTATGGTATTTTTGGGTCCGTTCAGGTACATCCTGTGTCATTCTCGGCTTGACTCAATCTGAGTTCGCAGCTCATTAGCTTACAATGTGAAATAATTTATTGGTTCTATTAAATTTTTAATTTAGGTCATTTCTAACCTTTTTAGGCCCCTTAAAATTTATTAGGTAGTATGCCTTATCTCATGATTCATGTAAGAGACCTAGCACTCTAGGTGTACTTTCTTGATCTCGGGTATTATGTAATTAAAGTATTGGAATAGTCAGGGCAGTATAGTAAGAAAGTAGAAAAGGGAGATGTGGACTTGTGTGTAGCAAATGTAGAAAGAGTTACTAGATTAGCAGTAGTATCATATCATCTTATTTTACCTTTTAGACTTGTATTAATTTTAGATTATTGCTATTATGTTCCTTCTTTATTTATAAACATTATTTCAATTTATTGTCTTATTGAACAAGGTTTTGATATTTCCATTAATAAAAATAAGGGTTGATCTATTTACTTGGATAATGTGTTTTACTGTTCAGGTACAATATGGAATGGAATTTATATTTTGGATAAAAATAAAGAAGTACATAACATTAGTACCAAGGGATCTAAGATAAATAAACTAATGCAATCTTATTTATGGCAATGTTGCCTTGGCCACATAAATGAGAAATGTACGACTAAGTTATGAAAGGAAGGTAGCTTGGGATAATTTGATTATGAATCATCTGATATATGTGAGTCTTGTTTATTGAGCAAGGTGACAAAATCATCTTTTTTTAGAAAGGATAAGTGAGCAAGTGAGTTATTATAACACATAAATATTGATGTATGTGGTTTGATGACAACACATGCACACGGAGTTTTCTTATACTTCATTACCTTTATTGATGATCACTCTCGATATGGGTATTTGTACTTGATAAAGTACATGTCTGAAGCTTTTGAAAAGTTCAAAGAATTTAAAAATTAGGTTAAGAAACAACTTGGTAAAAGTATTAAAATTGTTCAATCTAATCAAGAATGTGAATTCTTATGTTAAGAACTCTGTGGTTATTTAAAAGATAATGGTATATTATCTCAATGGACTCCTCTATATACACCTTGGCATAATGGTGTGTTAGAAAGGAGAAATTGACCTCTATTAGATATGGTTTAATCTATGATGAGTCTTGTTAACTTACCTAAGTCTTCCTAAGGGTATACACTAGAAATTGCTATTTATATTTTGAACAAAGTTCCATTAAAGTCACTTAATGTTACACCATAAGAGATATGGTATAACAAGAAACCTATTTTTTCACATTTCAAGGTATAAGGATGCTTTACATATGTGAAGAGAAATAATGTTAGATAAGCTTAAGGATATGTCTAATAAATTCTTATTTGTGGGGTATCCAAAGGAGACTTTGGGGCACTACTTTACCATTCTTTAGAATAAAAAGTCTTAGTTTCAAAGCATGCAGTCTTTCTAGAGAAAAATGTTCTCATAAAAGATAGTGGGAGTAAAATTGAACTTGATAAAGCTCAAAATCCATAAATAGAAGTAGATCAATCGACTCATCCAAGTTCTTTTACTCATAGTGATGAGGTAATAAAAGAACCTATATAAACAGAAGTTTTTAGATTATCTACTAGGGTTGGGACTATTCTAAACAGATATGGAATTCTCGTGGACTAGAATAGGGAAGTGACTACAGTAGAAAATCACGAGCCCACTAATTATGAGGAGGTTTTAAAGAGTTCAAAATTAGACTTATGGCTTAAGCCTATGAAATCTAAAATGGATTCCATTTAGGATAACTAGGTATAGACCTTGGTTGATTCACCTAAAGGGATAAAACCCATTTAGTGCAAATGGATCTTTAAGAAGAAGACATACATGAAAGGTAATATGATTACCTATAATGCTTGATTAGTAGCAAAAGGTTGTAGTCAAAGACAAGGAATTAAATTTGATGAAACCTTTTCTTTAGTTGCAATGCTTAAATCCATTCAAATTCTACTTGCCATTGCTACTCATTATGATTATGTGATTTGGAAAATGGATGTGAAGATAAATTTATATGGCACAACCGAAAGGTTTTACATCAAAAGATGGCAATCAGGTCTGTAAGCTTCATAGATCCATCTATGTATTGAATCAAACATCTAAGAGCTAGAACATGCAATTTGATAAGACAGTTAAAGAGTTTGGTTTTTCATAAAATATGAATGAACCATGAGTTTACAAGAAGTTTAGTAAGAGTGCAATCATTTTCCTTGTGTCGTATGTAGATGATATACTACTAATAGGATACGATGTCTCTATCCTTAATCTAGTCAAGATTTGGCTGAGTAAATGATTCTCCATGAAAGATATTAGAAAAGTAACCTACATCTTAGGGATCAGGATCTATAGTGATAGATTCATAAGGTTGCTTGGTCTTTCATAGTCGACGTACATAGATAAGATGCTAAAGAGATTTAGCATAGATCTCTCCAAGAAAGGTTATATTCTTATGTTTCATGGAAAATACCTTTTCTAAATCTATGTATCTAAGACACATAAGGAGAGAGAGTGTATGAGTAGATCCCTTATGCTTTGCTTATAGGATCTATCATTTATGCAATGTTATGTACAAGACTCGATGTAGCATTTTCTCTAAGTGTCATAAGCATATTCCAATCTATTTATAGAGAGGAATATTGGGTGGCTACAAAGAATATCTTTATGTACTTAAGGAGGACTAAGGATATAATTTTGATTTATGGAGAAAGAGATTTATAGGTTAGCGGGTATACTGATGCCAACTTCCAATATGATATGGATGACTGTAAATCTCAATCTAGATATGTTTAGATTATGTGTGGCGGAGTAGTTGTTAAGAAGAGTTCCAAAAAAGATACGACTACAGATTCTGCCATTGAAGCCTAATACATAGCATCTTCTGATACAGCCACAAAAGCCATTTGGATTAAGTAGTTCATTATAGAACTTAGAGTGGTTCCAAGCATTATTGATCCAATACCACTATATTGTGAAAACAATGGTGCTATTACCCAAGTTCGTGAACCACGATCTTAATAATGTTCTAAACATGTTTTTTTGATGCTATAATCTGATCATGGAGATCGTTGGTAGACAAGATGTAAAAATTGAAAGGGTTTCTATAGATTAAACATAACTAATCCTCTCACAATGGCACTGTCTCAAGGAAAGTTTAAACAAAATACAAATGCAATAGGTATTAAGTACATCAATGATTGGCTTTAGTGTAAGTGGCAGATTATTTGAAGTATGCCCTAGAGCTTATGTAATAGGGTAGTATTCATGTATTTAAACCCTGTGAAATTATACTAAAAGGCATTTCTCTTTATATCATGGTACTTTTATATATTACTTATAATTATTTGTAGTTTATTAAACCATGTTATAAAGTCCTTGGTATATAGTCATAGTGCAGAGGAAATCATGAAGTGTTCATAATGTGAGATTTTTATTGCATGCAAATTTGATACACTTAAATATCCCTAATCATAGTATTAACAAGATAGGACATTTTTAATCCAAAAAGACCAACACATGTTATACTTCTTAATTAGATCACATAGTTGTTTTCACAAGCTGTAAGCATAGAGATGCTTAGAGTTAGAATGTGGATGCTTACTTATGAAGTAAGTATAACATAGACCACAATGAGATCTTCACATTGATACTTTTATTTATGTTAGTTAAATTATCTCATTATATTAATGGTGCAAGCATCTTTAGACTTGAGATCACTAACTATCCTAAATATGGAGTGACATACTTTGACTCAAAACCTTTTACTTTGAATAAGAAGTAAACATAATAAGGTGCTTAGGTATGTCATAACATATTTAAAGATAGGGTAGTAATCAACAAAGGATTCATCACTTCAGATTATAGTGGGTAGTTTATCTCATACTTTGATGAGTATCCTATATTCAAGAATCTCTAGCCAAAGTAAAGTGCCATGTGTGAATAGGATTAACTATGGGAATTTTGGGAATAAAGGTGAAATTATTAAAACAATATGTTCAAGGCTTAATTAGACAAACTTAGTTAAGCTATGATTTGACACAAGTCTATACTCAAAACTAGATGAGATAAAAGATGGTGAAAGGAGTTTATTGTAATGTAACTATATATTGAAGGGTGAAGTCAAACCACTTGACTTTCTAGCACTTGGGTAGTCTTGATGCATGGCTAGATACCTCTCTTGACATGTATACAAGTGAATTATTAATTAGTGAATTGATGTTTGATTTAGTGAGATTGAATTTATAGAGTCTTAGTTGTATTAGGACTCTAATTCACTATGTACTGCCAAAATGTTTTGGAAAAGCATAGGGTGACACACATAAAAGAAGTTTAAGGAAGAATATATTAGATTGAAATTTCTAATAATATGAGATATCATTAGAAGATGAATTAAGAAAAAGAAATGGGAAAATGGGCTTAGGGCTTACTTGCAAATGAAAAGTCTAGAAAATCAAGATTTTTGGAAAATTAGGCTTTTTGGACTTAGGCCTTATTGAGTCCAAACTTTTAATTATTCTTACATATAATATTTATAGGGTTTTAAATATTTAAAAGGCATTAAATGAAAGTAGTAATTAATCCAAAATAGGGACTATGAGTGCCACATAGGATTAATGAAAGTAGGGCCAAAGCAGATTGCATATAACCCATAGTTTAAGATCAAATGACATAAAAGAATTAACATAAGCACTATTGTAATAAGGAATGCCTTTATTATAAATAAATGTTTATTGTATACATAAAATGTTCTTATTACATGTAAGCTCTAAGGTATACATGTAACAATAACTGCATAGAGGATTGAAGACTCAATGATATCCTAATCTAATGTAACACTCGACAATTAAAGTTTTATAAATAGTACCTTCGGGGCCCGAGTGATGTTTACCACGTTGTGGGTCATCATTTTAAGTCTGATGACTAGTATATTGGTCATAAAACTTTTTGACAAGCCTGAAAATATGGAAAATAAATGAATTAAAAAATTTAGCAGAACCAATAAATCATTTTTGGTCAAGAACTAATGAATGAGGAGATAAAATGAGGTCGGGTCAGGACAGCCCTGGGATATGCCTAGATGGTCTCAAAAATGCCATACACTAAACCTAAAAAATTCCACTAAGTATGATAAAGGAGGAATTATAATTTTCTAAGGTTAATAGATATTTTTTCTAAAAATATTATTATGGTAGATGAATAGTGCCAAAAAGTCAACAGTTGAATTTTGACTTGAAATTTTATGTGGGCCTTAGTTACACTAATCGAGGATTTTTAAAACTAAAATGAGAATTTTTGGAGTCCAAGAAAATTTTCTATGGATTTCTAAAGCTAAAAGGGATATAAAATAAATTTTAATCATTTAAAAGCCATATGGACCAATCCAAAGCATCCAACCCATTAATCATAAAGGGGTTACACATGTCAACCACCTCACATGTGCAACAATCATCTTCTTCCTCTTAAAATAAAGGAAGCTAACACCATTCCCATAGAGAGCCACACCATTTTCTTTTCTTTCTCTCTCCTCTCTCCCTTAAATTTCATGAAAAAGATTCAAAATTAAACCTCCATCCTCTCTAGACATCAATTCTACCATGAATTTGAACAAAAGGGCTCAAAATTGGGAAATTCACCACTTAGGGTGAATAGTGACCAAAGTGAGAGTAAGTGGTCAAATCTCATTTTTTTTATTTTTGATATAGGTAGCTTAAGTAATTCTAAGAATCAACATAGTTTTAGAATTTAAATTAAAACTCTAGATATTTTTTTAGTATTTTTATAAGTCCAATTGGTGTATGTTTAGGGGTATTAAATCCAACTGAGCAAAACTAAGGCAATAAGGCTAGAAGTGGTGGAGAAAGGGGTGTACACACACCATAAGTATATGGAATAAACTCAAACTTAGTCAGTCTATGTGTATGTCACATTTGTATTCATGAACATTGTATGGAAATGTTTAATTTTGGGTATAGGCATGTTGTTTAGGAAAAAGGGCATTTTAACAATGAAATTGGCATTAAATATTAGTATCAGTAGGTTGAATTGAGAAGAATTTTATGTGTAAGTGTATGAATATAATGTGTCTGAAATGCATGTTTATTGATGTATGGCATGTGTGATCATGTGTTTGATGCATTATGTGTGAAATTGGGATGTAAATGAAGTGTAGAAAGCACAAGAAAAAAAAAGATAATAATGGTACTTTATATGGCATGAAATTGTAACCTATTTGTATAGAAAAATATGACTAGAAGTATGGCATGGTAATGTACCTTATAATGGGGTTTTGGTATAAGTATAATGGCATAAAGAAATAATGAAAACCAGAGTTGAATAGCATAATTTGTGAAAGGCATAAAACACAAAAGTGACTAAATA
>CANXYI010085228.1:0-20936 GCA_948208565.1 Hura crepitans
AAGGTGTAATCCAAACATGCCCCTTGCTTTTTATTTCCTTATTCAAATGGGGGTTGGTGTAAGAGGCCTATAAATAGCCTCATTGTTAGCTTGTAAAATCACAATTGAATCATCAATAATATTTGTGAGTTTTTCACATAAAGCTTGGCCTAATTATATTGGAGAGAATAGCTTATCTTCTTCTTTTTGCAACAAGAGTTGATTTTCTTCCAAGATAATTTCTTTGGTGAATTTTTATTCTTGTTATTTTAAAATCAACCAATTACTTGTGTTTCCATACGTGTATTGTTTGGGGGTGCAATAGGTTGGGGGTTTATTCTCATTCTTGTTCTAGCCATATTGTGTGTTTTAGGGGTTTCGGGTTCTCTAACCTTAGGGTTCCGCATCACAGCATCAGATTGATAAAAGTCATATGTAGATCTTAAAAGGAAGGATATTTAATATGATATAAAAGACAAGGTGTTTCAAGGTATCTTCATGGAAAAAGTTGTTGAGATTTGTCAAGAAGGGAAAGTTGTGTCCATAGTTCATTGGCCCATATGAAATTATAGAGTGAGTGGGACTAGTGTCTTACAGACTAGCATTGCCTCCCTTGCTTGAGTAGATACTGATGTGTTCCATGTATCTATGCTCATGAGATACAAATAAGATCTAACAATTGTACTATCATTAAAAGAAGTGGAGATACAACTAGATCTATCATATAAACAAAAGCTAATGAAGATTCTAACAACTCAAAAATCTTGATTCTTGTGAATAGTACTTCTCGGGATGAATAGTGCTTCCCGAAACTTGAATCGCACTAAGTGTACCAATAAGGAGTATTAATTATGAGATAATTTTGGGCAAAGTTTGAAGCCAATCTGAAGTCATATGCATGGTTAATAATGCTAAAGAACATTTTACAATAGTGTCTTATGAATAGTGCCGTAGGCAAAGCTGAACTATAAAATATTTCAAAAGTTGCTCAAAATAATATGAAAATATTACAACTTGATACTTAAATATTTTGAATAGTCCATTGGCTTTGGAATTGGAATTTTTGATATCAAAAAGTATTTTTAATTAACTTTTGGGAAAGAAAATATACTAATTTTTCAATTTTCCTTTGTTTTTCGAGCTCGAGGTTTTCAAGGAATTTAAAGAAGGAATTTAACTAATTTTAGGGATAGAAATGAGGGAATTTTGGTTTTTTGAGAGGGGATAAAAATTTTATGAAATTTGGGAAAAATAATTTTTAAAAATTATAAATACCCAATTCCTTCCATTTACTCTCATTTCCACTCATTTCCCTCTCTCTTTTCCCTCCCAAAATTGACACCTCCATCTCTCTCCTTCTCCTTCAATTTTCTTCCTCCACACACCAACCCACCATCAAAGATTGGTTCCAACAAATAGAGATACCTAAGCCAAACTTGTAGACACCAAGAAGTCACGGTTTGGTGGAGTATTTCGAGACGAATCTTAATTTCCCTCCTAAGGTGAATAGTGCACATTTCACAATCGGGTAATTTTCTTTGATTTTGATATTTTTCCTAGGTTCTTTGGGTGCCTAAGAGAGTATATATAGGCTTATTTTGATTTTTAAAGTTTTTTATGATTTTATATGATTTTTCTAAAATCTGTACCTATTTGATTTGTAGGCAAAAACTTAAACTGAGCTTCTCAAGGTAAGGAAAAGGCTTAAAAGAGTGTCGAGCATCCCTAATGACCTATCTCAGTATATGTAATCACCTTAATTTGAATGAAATGTATATAAGTATATTATAAACATTATGACATAATTGTCATTTAATGCAATACTGGGTAATAAATGAAATTGTTGGCATGAATGCATGTTAATATGTGTAATGTGATGGCTTAGAACTTATTATGCATGTGTGATACATATTTATGGTGAAATTAAGTGATGAATGCATTATGTGAATTTTATACAATTATTGATGTTGTATGTAATTAATGTGCACATTTGTGTGTATCATTAATGGATGTTATTATGTGGCATGAATGAGTTGCATGATGAAAGTATGTTGGCTGAATGGTCCTTGAATGATGACAAGTTCATATATGTAGTAATGTGACCATATAATGCCAATATGCGATATTGATGTTATATGATCTTGTATAGTTGATTTGAAGTATATAGACATGATATTGAGCATTTAAGCATGATTTCTAATTGAAAATGTGTATGTGTGTGTGTTTTAATGGCCTTGGGTATATGGAGACCAAAATTCATACATGTGGACTATATGTGCATTTTGAGGTCTTTACATATGGCTATGACTTCAATAGCATGTTTTGTGCTTAAATGTTGTTTTGAATGTGCACATATGATGACTAGCATATGTGTGTGAACATAGTGGTGGCTAAATGCCATCTTGAATGTCATATGGTTTATTGCCATGTATATAGTCATATAATACATGCATAACACTAAATACTGATAATATATGTAAAATGGCAAGTAATGTGAAATGTGAATGTTGTGCATAACTGTGATGTGTTAGACTTTATAATGCATGTTAATGATGAAAGTGATGGCGTGATTATGATGTCGGATGAGTATTCTAGCTCTTACACCTAGGCAAAATGATTGTTTAGTGTTATTGAGCTTATGTAAGCCTAATTGGCTATGCTATGTATCAAAATAACACATGCTGCTTGGCATGAGTGTTTAGGCCTTGTTGATATGCAAAATGGCCAATGTGTTCAGTTTATGTAAGTTAAGACATAAACAATGTTATGTGTTTAATATGGTTAATTAGAGACAAAATCGTTAAGTTTAATGATTCCTATACAGTTAGAAAACCTAGTTTGGACATGTTGACCAGTCAATTAGGATTAATAGCTATAATGTTTACCTTCATGTAAAAGACCTACAAGTCAAATGCATTTTTGTGTTAATGGGCACCAGGCTTTCAAGCCAATGTTTTTACACTTCCTTGTGTAAAGCCTATAGGCCGATGCATTTTGTATCTATAGATACTAGTGCCTTCAGACATACCATTTTACACCCCTTCAGGTGTATAGTGCCTTTGAGCTTACCTTTATTTTCTATCCAGCCTTGGATAGTTATCTCTTTAGTATAGGCATGAGTTGAACATATAATAAAGATAATTATGATTCTAGCATAAGTTAATGTTAATTGTGGTTTAAATGATGAATTATGTGTGACATTGGTATTTTTGACCTAATGATTGGTTAAACCTAAGAATATGACATAAGTTTTATTATGTGGATTTTATTAACCATAAATTGATTTTGGTTCATATAAGGTCTTAAAACCCGAATATCTGGTACTGATGCATATGTATGGTTATAAGTCAAAATGCATGTTGTTATGTTCATTATAAAGTATAATGGAATATGTGTATGTTTTTTAACGATATATGAGTATCTTATGCGTATAGCTAATTCTATTTATGTTAAGAGCAATTATACTGTGATTTGGTGATATAATATGGTTTTCACGTTTTTCAAGGCAAGTATGTACTATAATCGTATAATTATGTGATATTCATATTATGTGTATACGTATGATAGTAAATGATTTATTTGACATATATTGCATAAATGTATGCTTAAATTGTCATTTTCAAGATTAAAGTGATTAAACCACTAAGCCAAAGCTTAGTGCATTACCTATTTGCAATGCATAGGTAATAGAGTAGTAGATTAGAGTTAAAGCTTCTGCCCTATAAGAGAACGTGAAGGCTGCCCTTCATGGGTACTTTTGGTTTTTTTTTTGTAAAATGATTATGATGTAAATATAGTATAGTCTTACTCTTGTGGTTCTAAAGGGATTACCCTCATTTATAAACTATGGGTCAATTTTGTAACTAAAATTGTATTATTGTAAAAGCTTTATTTTTTTCTCGCATAGATTATGTGATAACTTGTGATATTGCATGTGAGAATGCTTTCTAAGATGAGCCTGAGGCTCTGTGTTTTTCTAATGAGTTTAGAGGGTTAGAATGACCCATTTGGAGTTGAGATGTGTTGTATGTCTTTATAGAAGTGTTTTTAATAGGTTTAATATTTGGAAAAATGTCTTAGTACAGTTATTATGCTATCAAATTTTTGACATGATGACCCTATTAGTTCCCTCATAAAGCATGCCAAATGGTTTTTAATGTTTTTACAACTCTATATGTAGCATCCCCTACCCAGTCTGTAGACTAGACCTAAGTAGGGAGCCCTACTGCATACTTATATCCAATTCCACTACCTATAAAACCAAAATAATTTAAAGCTTTTTATTAAATAAACAATTCCTTAACTTATGGAGTTTTAAAAACATTGAAAATCAAATGGCAAGCTTTACAAGGCAACTAATGGGATTATCGTGTCAAAATTTCGATAGCATGATGGCTTTACTGAGACACTTTTCCAAATAGTAAACCTATTAAGAACACTTTTATAAAAGCATACATCACATCTCAACATTAAATGGGTCTTCCTAACCCTCCAAATTTCATTAAAAAACAAATAGCCTTAGGCTTAACTCAATCAGTAATCACACATGCAACATCACAAATTATCACACAATTAATGCGAGAAAATAAAGCTTTTACAATATTATAGCTTTAGTTACAAAAACCAAACCCAAAGTTTATAGATTAGGCCCAATCCTTTTAGAATCATAAGAGCAATACTAATAATTTTTACTTCAACATCATTCTACAAAAAGAAACCAAAAGTACCAAAGAAAGGCAATCTTTGCATTCTCCTATGAGGTAGAAGCTTTAACTCTAATCTGTAGCTTTGTTACCTACGCATCACAAACAAGCAAGGCACTAATCTTTCGCTTAGTGGTGTAATCACTTTAACTAGGTATAGCAATTTAAGCATAAAATTATGCAATATGTGTCAAGCAAGTCATTCAAAACCATACATATGCATATATTATGATAAAAACAAAATTATGTAATATAGCGTATACTTATCTTTACTAGCCTATAAACTATTTTTTGCCCATAATTACAGTAGAATTGTTCTTAATATAATTAAAATCAACCATTACATATAATGTACTCATATGTTGGTCATAAACATTCACATACTTCATTTTACATGGTAACGAGCATAACAACATGCATTTTTATGCCATTAAGATACCTATGTAGCATTACCACATATTTGGGTTCTAAGACCCTCTATACACTAACCTATCAATATTATGAGTATAAAACTCCACATTATGCCACATGCATCATATTATTAGGTTTAACCCGACATTACACAAAAAAATCAATGTCACACGTAATGTATCATTTAAAATACATCTATCCATATTTTTACACTTAATTATGATAGAACAACATTTATCCTTTTTGTTATAATTATTTGTTTAATTTATGCCCATACTAAATAGACAACTATCCAAGGCTAGATAGTGGATAATGGGCTACCTGAAGGTGCTTAAATGATGTACCCGAAGGCACTAGTATCCATAGATACAAAATACATTAGCACAAAGGCTCGCACATATGTAATGCCAAATAGTGACCCAAAAGCTAAGTGCCCATTGACACAAAAATGCATTTGACCCGTAGGCCTACTACCCCAAGGTGAACATTGTACCTACTGATCTTAGTTATCTGGTCAACCTATCCATACTAGGTTGTCTAACTATATAGGCATCATTAAATAGGTCGATTATCTCATTTTTAACCATTTTAACACATAACATTGTTTAGGTCATCTCATGCATAAATGCATCACAATGGCCATTTCACTTCTCAGTGAGGCCAACACACTCAAGCTAAGCAATGTTTGTCAACTAAAACATAGCATAGCCAAAATAGGCTTACATAAGCTCAAAAAATCGAGTAGCCATATTGCCTAGGTGTAAAAATTAGAAAACTCGTCCGACAACAAAATCACACATTTTACCATTTCTTTCATCATTAATCATGCATTAAAAATGTCTAACATATCATGGTTATGCACAACAATCACATACTGTGTTACTTGCTGTTTCACACATATTGTTAGTATTTAATGATAAGCATGCATTATATGACTATATTCATGGCAATAACTCATATAATGTTCAAAATGACATTCAACCATCATAAAGCACACAAACATATTATAGTCATCATATGTGCACATTCAAAAAGGCATTTAAGTATAAAACATGCTATCCAAGTCATTTACATATAATGTTCACAAATATGCTATATATTTACACATAAGTTAATTTCGGCCTCCACATGCCCAAGGCCATAAAAACACATATATTATACATATTGACAATTATATGTTATGTTTAGATGCCGAATATCACATCCATGCTCTTTTAAATGATTATACATGGTCATTTTAGTATTAACGTCATTTAACAACATTATATGGTCATATAATCACATAAATGAACAAAGCATCATTCAAAGGCCATTTGGCCAATAAATTCTTCCCCATGCATCTCATTCATGTCATATAATTACAAATATAATCATCCATTAATATGCATATACATATAGGCACGTTAGTCACATACACTATACCAAGATATATAAAATCACATATTGTATTTATGCCATGTTTCCATCATAACCATACATTCTCAACTAAGTAACCACCTAAGTCAACCACATTAGATAAACACAATATCCAAAAATCATATTTTTACCAACCATTATATTTATTAGGCATTATAGTAAATATATAACATTTATTACTATTATGTAACTATATGGACATATTAAAAATTCATGCATTTACTAAAGTTAATGTGATTACACATACCAATACTGATCGTACGAGATGCCTGATGCTGACTAAAGTCTTCTTATTGCCTCAAAACCTCGAGTCAACGCTTTGCTTACGAATATAAAAGGGTGAAAACTTTAAAAATTAATATAAATTAATATCAAGGTCAAAAAATATTCTAAGCCTAGATATAAACTCTACAACACCCAAAGAACTAGTGAAAAATATCAAATCTAAAAAAAAGTACCTAGAAATTAGGAGGTCACTATTCACCTCGAAAGGGAATCTAAGATTCCTTATGAAATACTCTGTCGTTCCTGGTCATATTGGTTTTTGTGGACTCGTCTCGGGACGCTCTTTGATTCAGGTATAATTTTTTGAGATGGGCTTGTGTGTGGAAGAAAAATCAAAGGGAAGAGGGAGGAGGAGGGAGTCACAATTTTAAAGGGATTTTGGGTGGAAGGGAGTGTGTTATGGAGTTGAAATGGAAGGAATTTCCAATTCCCTCCTATTTATAGTTTTCGGGAAAACAATTTTCTTCTCTTCCAAAAATTTTTATAATTGATAGAAGTGTTAGTTTTTGCCTATATCTATCCCTAAAATTAGATAAATTCCTCCTCTAAAAAGCCTCAAAATCTCAAGCTGGAGAAATGAAGGAAACTTAAAAAAATTAATGTATTTTATTTTTGAAAAATTCAGTAAAATTACTTCCTAATCTCAAAAAATTTTGATTCTAAAACCAAAGGACTATTTGAAATGTTTGAGTATTAGGTTGTAACATTTTCAGATTATTTTAAGCAACTTTTTTTATCTACGGTTTAGCTTTGCCTTTGGCACTATTCATAAAACACTGCCATAAAATCTTATTTTGCATTTTTAACCATCCAAATGACTTCGGATTAGCTTTAAAATTTGCCTAAAATTCCCTCATAATTAATACTACCCATTGGTATATTTAATATGACTTGAGTTTCAAAAAGCACTATTCATCTCGAAAAAGTACTATTCAAGAGAGTCGAGATTTTTAGATCGTTACATTTCTTCCCATCTTAGAAAAGATGTCATCCTCAACATACCTAATACAAAAAGATGTGGATATTACTCCCTCATATAACCTTCACTCTCTGATGTCTCTTCTTCCATGCTGTGATGTCACCATAAGACTTTCACCAATGTTAAGTCTTATCCCGCAATTCCTTGACCTCTCTGGCTAGGATACTAATAGGTACTTCTTCATATGACAAGTCTAGTCATATCTCTACTTCCTCAGCTATCAACACATGTGAAGGGTCTGATCTATATCTTCTCAACATTGAAACATGAAACACATCATGAATCTGTTGCAACTCTAGAAAACCAGTTGTAGGCTAATGGACCCACACATTTTGTGATCTCGTATGGTATAATGAACCTCGGACTTAACTTTCCTTTCTTATCCAACCTCAACACCTTTATCCTTGGAGATACCTTGAGAAAAAAGTTTATCACCAATCTTATACTCAATATCTCTTCTCTTTAAATCCGTATAGGATTTTTATCTATTTAAAGTAGCCTTTAGTCTTTCTCTAATGATTTTCACCTTCTCTTCATCATCTTTGACCAAATATAGTCTTATATGCTTGTGCTTACTCATCTCGCTCCAACACAAAGTAGTCCTGTATCATCTCCCATACAATGGCTCATAAGGAGCCATACCAAGGCTTGTCTAGTAACTGTTGTTGTAAGCAAATTCTGTTAATGACAAATATCTATCCCATCTACCCTTAAGCTCTATGGCACATGTTTGAAGCATATCCTCAAGAATCTGAATGATTCCCTCTGACTGACCATCCGTTTGAAGATAATAACTCATGCTGAAATTTAGCTAGGTCCCCAAAGCATTATAGAGCTTCTTGTAAAATCTTCATGTAAAACGGGGATCTCTATCTGACATGATAGAAGAAGGCACTCCATAAAGCCTAACTATGTCATTAATGTATAACTTAGCTAGCTTCTGCATAGAGTAATCTTTTCTCACTAGAATGAAATGAGCTGACTTAGTCAATCTATTGACCACTACCCAAATAGAATCATGCTTGTTCCTAGTCATCGGTAATCCAATCATAAAATCCATAGTGACTCGATCCCATTTTCATTCTAGAATTGCTATGGGATGTAGCAAACCAGAAAGGACTTGATGCTTAGCCTTCACTTGCTAATAGGTAGGACATTTTGTTCTATAATGAGCTATATCTCTCTTAATGCCCGGTCATTAATATATCATCTTTCAATCCTGGTACATCTTAGTACTACTAAAATGCATAGCATATGGTGCATTATACACTTCTTGTAGAATCTGTTGTCTTAAATCCTCCTTCTCTAGCACATAAAGTTGGTCATGATAATAAAAATAACCGTCTTCCCTAACCATAAACTCAGTGGACTTCCCCTTTTGGATAATACTCCTAATACTCTGAAGCTTATGATCATTTTCTTATGATTTCTTTACCCCCTACATCAAACTTAGCTTGACTTGCAACTCAGTTATCAAACCACTATCATCATGCAGCTTTAAATAGACATGCATCACCCACAAAGCTGACATAAACTTCCTAATCAAGGCATCCACAACCATATTAGCTATCCCAAAATGGTAATTAATAAGGCAATTATAATCCTTGAACAATTTTATCCATCTTCTTTGCCTCAAGTTTAACTTTTTCTATGTTGGTAAATACTTCAGACTCTCATGATTATTAAAGACTTAACACTTTTCCCTATAAAAGATAATGGCTCTATAACTTTAAAGTAAACATGATAGCTACAAGCTCTAAATCATGTGTTGGATAGTTTTTCTCTTCAGGTTTTAATTGCCATGAGGCATAGGTAACAACTTTGCCATCTTGTATGAGTACACATCCTAACCCATTCAGTGAGGCATCATTATATATGGTGAACTCTTTTCCTAACACTGGCTGAACTAAAATTGAAGCCTTTATTAACAAACTCTTTAGCTTATCAAAACTCTCCTGACATCTACCATCCCACTCAAACTTCATATCCTTCCTTAGAAGATGTGTCATCAAACCTACTATCAAGGAAAATCCCTTAACAAACCTTCTATAATATCCAGTAAAACCCAAGAAACTCTTGATCTTAGTCGTATTCTTAGGTGGTTTCCACTCTATGACTACTTGAATCTTACTAGGACTAACCTTTATGCCTTTTGTAGTTGCTATATACCATAAAATAATACTTCCTCTAGCTAAAACTCACACTTGTTGAGTTTAGCATAGAGCTTCTCATCTCTCAAGATCTATAAAAATGTCCGTAGATACTTCTTATGCTCTTCTTGGTTTTTAGAATACATAAGGATGTCATCGATAAAGACTACCATAAATTGATCTAGAAATGGCTTTAAGATCCAGTTTATAAGATCCATGAATGCTATCAGTACATTAGTTAGCCCGAAAGGCATCACTAGGAACTCATAATGGCTATATCTAGTTCTAAAAGCCATCTTATGTATGTCTGCCTCTTTCACTCTTATCTAATAATACCCAGATCTAAGATCAATCTTATAAAAGACATCTACCCTCTAAGCTGATCAAAAAGATCATCAATCCATGGTAATGGATACTTGTTCTTGATAGTGACTTTGTTCAACTAACTATAATCCACACAAAGTCTCAAGGAAGCATCCTTCTTCTTGACAAACAAAATTGGTATTGCCTATAGTGAAACACTCAGTCTAATGAACCCTTTGTCAAAAAGCTCTTGTAATTGTATCTTCAACTCCTTTAACTCTGTAAGAGCTATCCTATATAGAGCTATGGAAACTAGTGTTGTGCTTGGCATTACCTTAATTCCAAACTCTAACTCCCGTTCTGGTGGCAAACTAGGTAACTCATTTGGGAAAACATCTTAAAACTCAACCACAATAGGAATCTGACTTGCTTCTGATACTTTCTTTTCAATGTCAACCACATATATAAGGTAAGCTTGACAACCCTTTTGCATCATCCTTCTAGCCACAACTGTTGATACTATATTAGCCAAAGTTTTTACATTATTATAGCTTTAGTTACAAAACCAAACCCAAAGTTTACAAATTATGCCTAATCCCT
This sequence comes from Hura crepitans, assembly GCA_948208565.1. Lineage (NCBI taxonomy): Eukaryota > Viridiplantae > Streptophyta > Magnoliopsida > Malpighiales > Euphorbiaceae > Hura > Hura crepitans. Next base: position 10,827 of record CANXYI010085228.1, read on the forward strand.
CTGAAATCATAATGGGAGTAATAATAATTTTTACAACAATATCATTCTACAAAAAGAAACTAAAAGTACCTAAGATGGGCAATCTTTGCATTAAGCTTTGACACTAATCTATAGCTCTGTTACCTACACATTGCAAATAGGCAATGCGCTAAGCTTTGGCTAAGTGGTGTAATCACTTGAACTAGGTATAGCAATTTAAGTATACAATTATACAATATGTTTCAATTGAGTCATTTCAAACCATACATATGTACACATTATGATAATAACAAAATTATACAATATAGTGCATACCTTTCTTTAATAGCTCATAAACTATTTTATGCCTATAATTACAGTAAAATTATTCTTAACATAAATAAAATCAACCATTACATACAAAGTACTCATGTATTGGTCATAAACATTCACATGCTTGATTTTACATGGTAACGAGCATAACAAGATACATTTTTAAGCCATTAACATACTTATGTGGCATTACCACATATTTGGGTTCTAAGACCCTCTATGCACCAACCCATCAATATTATAAGTATAAAACTCCACATTATACAATATGTATCATATTATTGGGTTTAACTTGACATTACACAAAACATCAATGTCACGCATAATGCATCATTTAAAATTCATCTATCCTTATTTTTACACTTAATTATGCTAGAAAACACATTTATCCTTTTCATTATAATTACTTGTTTAATTTATGCCCATACTAAAGAGATAACTATCCAAGGCTAGATAGCAGATAATGGGCTACCTGAAGGTGCTCAAATGGTGTACCTAAAGGCACTAGTATCCATAGATATAAAATGTATCAGCCCAAAAGCTTGTACATATGTAATGCTAAATAGTGGCCCAAAAGCCTGATGCCTATCAACATAAAAATGCACCTAACTTGTAAGCCTTCTACCCAAAGGTAAACATTGCAATTGCTAATCCTAGTTAGCCAATCAACCTATCCATACTAGGTTGTCTAACTATATAGGCATTATTAAATTGGTTGATTATCGCATTTTAACCATTTTAATGCATAACATTGTTTAGGCCATCTCATACATAACGCATCACAATGGCCATTTTGAATCTTAGAGAGGCCAACACACTCATGCTAAGCAGCGTGTGTCAACTAAAACATATCATAGCCAAAATATGCTTACATAAGCTCAACACACCATATAGCCACATTGCCTAGGTGTAAAAATTAGAAAATCTTCCGACATCAAAATCACACATTTTACCATTTCATTCATAATTAATCATGCATTAAAAATATCTAATGGATCATGGCTATGCACAACAATCACATATCACATTACTTGCCATTTCATACATATTGTCGTTATTTAGCAGTAAACATGCATTATATAACTATATTCATGGCAATAACTCATACGATGTTGAAAATGGAATTCAACCATCATAAAGCACACACACATATTATAGTCATCATATGTGCATGTTTAGAAAGACATTTAAGCATAAAGTATTCTATCCAAGTCATTTATGTATAATATTCATGAATATGCAACTATGGCTTACATACCTAAATTTTAGCCTACACATGCCTAAGGACATAAAAACACAGATATTATACACGTAGACAATTATATGTTGTTTTTAGATGCCTAATATCGCATCTAATCAATTATACATGGTCATTTTAGTATTAACATCATTTAATGGCATTATAGGGTTATATAATCACATAAATGAACAAGGCATTATTCAAAGACCATTCAGCCAACATATTCTTCCCTATGCAACTCATTCATGCCATATAATTACACCTATAATTATCCATTAATAGGCATATACATATGGGCACAGTAGTCACATACACTATGCCAAGATGCATAAAATCACATATTATAATTATGCTATGTTTCCATTATAACCATGCATTGTTAACTAATTAACCACCCAAGTCAAGCACATTACGTATACACAATATCCAAAAACCATATTTTTACTCATCATTATATTTATTAGGCATTATAGTAAATATATGACATTTATTACTATTATGTAACTATGTGGACATATTAAAAATTAATGTATTTACTCAATTTAATGTGATTACACATACTAATACAGGTCGTACGAGATGCTTGATGTTGACCTAAGCCTTTTTGTTGCCTCGGGAGGCTCGAGTTAATGCTTTGCCTAAGAATACAAAGGGTACCAAATTCAAAAATTAATATAAAATAATATAAAGGTCAAAAAAATATTTTGAGCCTAGATATAAACTCTACGACACCCAAGGAACCCATGAAAAATATCAAACTCAAAAAAAAGTGCTCGAGAGTTGAGAGGTCACTATTCACTTAGGGAAGGAATTTAAGATTTATCTCAAAATACTCTGCTGTTCTCGGTGATATTAGTGTCCATGGATTTATCTCAAGATGCTCTTCAATTTGAGTATAATTTTTCGAGATGGACTTATGTTCGGAAGAAGAAATCAAAGGGAAGAGGGAGAAGGAGGGAGTCACAATTTTGCAGGGATTTTGGGGAAGAAAGGAGTGTGTTATAGAGTGGAAATAGAAAGAGTTTCCATTTCTCTCCTATTTATAGTTTTCAAAAAAACAATTTTTCTTTATTCCAAAATTTTTTTATAACCAATAGGAGTGTCAAATTTTCCCTATATCTGTCCCCAAAATTAGATAAATTCCTCCTTTGAAGACCCTCAGAATCTCAAGCTTGAAAGATGAAGGAACCTAAAAAATTAATGCATTTTATTTCCCAAAAATTTAGTAAAATTACTTCCCCTTTTTGAAAAATTCTGATTCTAAAACCAATGAACTATTCAATATATTTGAGTATCAGGGCATAACATTTTCAAATTATTTTGAGCAACTTTTTATTTTATTTACGGTTCAACTTTTCTTGTGGTATTATTCAGAGGACACTATCGTAAAATTTTACTTAGCATTTTTAACCATCCAAAAAACTTTGGATTAGCTTTAAACTTTGCCAAAAATTGCCTCATAATTAATACTACCTGTTGGTATATTAAGGACGACTTGAGTTTTGAGAAGTACAATTCATCTCGAGAAGTACTATTCATAAGAGTCGAGATTTTCAGGTCGTTATACCATAAGTTAAAAAATTATTTAATTAATAAAAGTTTTAATTTCTTTTGGTTTTTATGGGTTGCAGAATTAGATATCAGCATATATATATGTTCTCTATTCAGGTCTGGTGAACGGATCGGGAAGAGGGTGTCACATTTAGTGGTATTAGAGCTCTAATTTGGGCTTTCCTCTAAACTTATGGGTTACACAAGAGCACTATAATATATTTACATCATAACATTTTATATATAGGGTTTATAATCTATTTCTCTATTACGTGTGGGGTTTATAATCTATTTCTCTTACCTATAGATATAGAGATGAATTGTAGTTCTATTTGAAGTGAAAATGAAGAAGTAGAGAGTCATGCTCCTACAACAGTTGCATAAAGAGGAGCACAACTTGAGTATATGACCCTTAGTGACATGGGACATGCCACACATGGACAGCAAGGTCAGTTGGCTTGGCTAGAGATGATATTGGAATCATTCAAGTAGGCAACAATGGTTGTTATGGCTACTATTGGTACTACTGCTGCAATTGCTACAATACACACAACTCCACCTTTAGTACCTCAAGAGTAGCAAGCTTTCTAGAAGACATACATGGAGTGGTTACTAAAGAATGAGGCTGAGTACTTCAAGGGTGAGGAGCTAGATGAGTTAAGTAAAGTTGAGTATTGGCTAGATCATATGCTCAGGATTATACAGTAGTTGAAATCTCCTTAGAAGGAGTATACTACGTGCATTACTTCTATGCTGTCGGAGGAAGCTTTAAAGTGGTTGGAGGCCATTATAGAGCATAAGATAGCTAACAATCTTATATGGAAGTTCTTTATTAAAGAATTCAAGAAGAAGTATATAACTGAGCATTACATGGATTAGAAGTACCAAGAGTTTATGGATTTAAGGTAGAAGCATAAGACCATATATGAGTATGAGAAGGAGTTTGCTCGCTTCAGTAGATATGCTAAAGCAGTGGTGGCTACATAAGAAGATCACTACAAAAAGTTTGAGAAAGGGTTGAATCTTGATGTTATGCAACAGGTTGCTCCAATGTAAATTAGGGATTTTTTTAGCCTTGATAACAGCTTGTCATACCATAAAAAAGGTGCTTTAATTGAGATAGATTCAAAAAGAGGTCTTTTTGCAAGGGACATGGTAGTTATGGTTATATAATTGATAAAAAATAGAACGGGGGTTAGTCCAAGCATCAACAGGACAAGAAATCATATCGATCTCAAAGATCAAGACATGGTTCTAGAGTACAAACTCAAATCTCAGGTGCTCCTAGATCTACTACTAGTTGTGTTTCAACACTAATTTGTCAAACTTGTCACAAAAAACACTAGAGTGGCTATTAGAAGAATATGTTAGGAGTTTGCTAGGGTTGTGACTCTAGAGAGCACTTTTAGAGAGATTACCTAGTGAGACTGTATGATCCTTTATAGAAGTAGGACAAAAGAGATACTAGGAGTAGAGCTAGGGCTAGTCAGATAGTAGAGCTCTAGCTAGGTAGTATGCCATACCAGCTAGAGAAGAGGTAGATGGCATAGATGTTACAGTGGGTACTTTCTATATCTTTAATTTACATGCATTAGTACTGATAAACCCGAGGTCCACACAATCATATATCTGTATAGCAGGGGTTATAGATTAGAGTTTAGAGTAAGATGACCTTGGTGTTTATATGATGGTTAACAATCCTATAGGATAACACATTATAGTGAACAAATTGTTTAGAGAATATCTTTTGTCAGTACAGGGACATGTTTTCTTAGTGGATCTTATTAAATTGCCATTCTATAAGTTTGATCTTATATTAGGCATGGACAAGTTGTCTAAGTATCGTGCCATAGTGGATTGCAAGAGGAAGAGGATCACATTACAAGCTAGTGATGGTCAGAAGTAACAGTGATGGGTGAAAGATCGAATTGCATGGCTAATATAGTATCAGCAATTACAGCTAGTAGGATGATGTGTAAGGGTTGTTAAGCCTACCTTGCATGTGTGGTTAACACCAAAAAGGAAGTATCAAAAGCAAGTCAGATTCCTATTATGGCTAAATTTAAGGATGTTTTCCCAGATGAGTTACCTATTTTACCACCAGAATGAGAGTTAGAATTTGGAATTGATGTGATGATAGGCATGACGCTAGTTTTCATAACTTCATATAGGATAGCTCCTGTAGAGCTGAAAGAGTTGAAGATACAATTGCAAGAGCTTTTTGACAAAGGTTTTGTTGGGTTGAGTGCTTCACCATGGGGAGCACTAGTTCTATTTGTTAAGAAGAAGGACACTTCTTTGAGACTTTGTGTCGATTACAAGTAATTAAACAAAGTAGCCATCAAGAATAAGTATCCTTTACCATGGATTAATGATCTTTTTTATCAATTTAGAGGGGTATGTGTTTTCTCTAAGATTGATCTAAGATCTGGGTATTATTAGTTGAGAGTGAAATAGGTGGACATACACAAGATGACATTTAAGACTAGATATGGTCACTATGAGTTCCTAGTGATGCTTTTTAGGTTAACTAATACACCGATGGCATTCATGGATTTCATGAACTAGATCTTTAGGCCATTTCTAGATTATTTTGTACCACTTTTCATCGATGACATTCTTTTGTATTGTAAAGACTGAGAAAAGCACAAGAAGAATCTATATAATGCTTGTGCATTGGAGCTTTATGAACAATGCAACTGGGTTTGAGAAATGTGCTCAAGGTGTCGGGTCACTTGCACAATAATTAAGGCAACGACATTGGTCATGAGACTTCGAGGGGCTATAAACTGATGAAAAAGGTAAAATTTTAAAATTTAGAAAAACCAATAACTCATTTTGGGCTATAAGCTAATGATTTATGGGGTTAAATAGAGTCGGGCCGAGAATGACTCGGGATGTGCATAGACGGACCTAAAAATATCATACCCTAAAGCTTAAAAATTCCATTAAGTATATTGATGAAAGAATTTTTGAATTCCAAGGTCGTTTGAAAATTCTCATAATTTTTTAGGTTGGCAATAAAATTAAGGTAGTCTATAAACTGCCCTATCGATAGAATTTGGCTGCAAAAATTTACTAGCATGTAGAGTGGATTAAATAAAGAATTTTAAAATAAATGACATAATTTTTTGACATCCCTATGATTTTTAAAAATTTCTTGAAGTTTCTATCAAAATTGAGACATTTTAGGATAGTTTGGGAGGTCGTGGGACCCACTTGTGCTAAGCTAGCTGGCTTAAGGGCGATTACACATGCCAACTAATGGTGAAAAGTGGCCAAGTCTAGTCACAAAGAAAAAAAATTATTTCTTTCACTCATTGGAATCGACGCCACCTAAAAAGAAATTCCCCATTTTTATTATCTTTTTCAGCCTGTTCTAGAAAACTCTTTTCACCTAAATTCATTCTTATGTGTTAGGGGGTAATTCTAGAAAAAGAATTACTAGAAAAAGAGCTCTCATGATTTAATTAAAAATCACTAAATGTCTAAGGGTCAAAAGGCATTCCAATAAGGGTGTAAAGTGAGTTTCCATGGGTTTTCTTAGTTTTCATTAGGAATTTATATGTATATTCGAATGTCCATGAGGCCTAAGTCCTAATGAAGTTTATGTGTATATGGTTTTTGAGGGAATTTGAGGACAATTGGCTTAAAGAAAGGTAGGAGAATCTTTCGTGGAAGAGTGCTGGAATTCTTAGTTTGTGAAGGCTTAAAGTTGTTGGGAAAATCCTTCGATTGTGATTGAGGTAAGTGAATTCAAGTATTCAATTCATGCCTCTAAATTTTTATGGCTAAAATTTGTTTTAAATGTGGTTATGTTAGAGTTAAATTGAGTATAATATGGGCCTTAATGAGTTCTTAGTTAATCTAGCCTAAGTGTATAACAATTAGGTGGTTGTAGATGATAAATAACTATGAAGGTGTAGAATGCATGCTAGCTAAGAGGTATTAAGGGTTAAAATGGGTGCATGTGTTGGTTAAGGTAACATTTGAGTGAGCATGATAACAATGTGTATGTGTGTGCATGCTTAAGTGGGGTAATAACATGTGTATGTAAGTTTGGAAATAAGTAAAAGCATAAATAGGACATCTAGTTACTTATGGTCAAGAGCTTGCTTAAGGTATGATAAATGTGTGCCATGTATATTAGGCCTATAATGTATGAAATGATAATGTGGCAAGTAAAGGGATTGATTGGTGTATGGATATATGATAATTAAGCTATGGCTGAGGCATGTTATTGGTATAACTATCTTAGATGGCATGGAAATATGTATGTATGTGTATAAATGTGTTTAATTGATGAATGAAAGCATGAATATAGGATAAATACTAATAACATGTATGGTTAAAGCTATTAAGCAGCCATGACCCGAGAGAGAAGTTAACTAAAATGAAATGAAACTTTTCTCAATATATGTATTATGATTATGTGTAACAAAGCATGATAAAATAGGTCTTTATATGGCATAATTGACTCGGCCTGATTTGAATAAGTGTATAAGATTGACATGATATAAATGGACTAATGAATGTATTTTGGTGAATGAACAAATATCTAGTATAAAGGTTTGAAAAGTAGCCTAAAAAGAGAGTCGAACTTGAACTTGAACGTGACTTGAAAAGTTCCTTGTAATGTGCCTAAAAGGGCATATTATGATGTAATTGCATGAAATGGAATGTATGCCTATTATTTGGTCTTTTAAGTGGCCTAATTTATGTTGGCTTAATACCTATGGAATGCATGAGTTTATTGGTGAAAACTGCACTGGAAAAGGCTAAGATATAAACCTAAAAAAGGCTATCACAAAATGATGTAAATGACCTATAACTATCTAGAATTGACCACAACCTGAATCAAAAATGTACTTGGATAGCAGATGGTAGTTAAATGGAAATAGAATATGCAATAACACTAGGACTAATATATCTTGAATATTAGTAACTATAGGATTTAAAAATATTATTAGAAATTTACCCAATACTGTCTAATTATCGCTATACCAAACCGGGCTAAAATTTGACTATGAGATAAAATTTATATCTATTTATTTTTCATTCAATAATATTATAAGAAGTTAATTAGTAAAGAAATAAACATAAATTGAGGTTATAATCCATTAGTTAGACAATCATTAGATGGGTTGACCGGTCAACTTAGGGATTTAGCAATTGCTACACTATCTAATTTCCAAGTAGGGCCAGTATAACAGTCTAGGTCCATTTTAGGGTTATTATACTAGTTAGTTAGATAGATAATCATGTGCTTTTACACATGTGATTCCATTTACTTGATTATGTTGGTGCAGCAGCATAGGTCCTAGAGGGCCACTGCACTCGTCTATTAGATAGATTAGTCTGTTAGGCAGACTAGATTGTGACATCACTAATCTTTAAATATGGATGGTATAATGGCTAAGGTCTTTGAGGGCCATTGTACTAGTTTATTAGACAAACCAAATCATGTTATTTGCACCTTTGGTGCTATGACTTAATTAAGCCAATGTAGCGGTCGGGGTCTACAATGTGGATCACTACATAGTCCATTAGTTCCCTCGAAGTCTAGTGAATTAAAGTATCATCTATCTAGTAGGGCCTATTAATTTAATTAAAAAAATAACATACAACACTGATAATGCCAGATATTATTGAATTTCTCAAATTTTGGTGTAATTAACTAAATAAATAGCTAGTGCATATGATAAAGGGTATTTTGGTAATTTTGCATGTATAACATTTATTGACATGATAATTCAATTATTTAAAGGTTATTATTAAAGAATGGCCTAAATCCATAATTTACTTGATTTTTAAATAACTAAATAACTGATAAATTACTATGTATAGGTCCAAGAGTATTTTAGTCATTTGATGCAGATAATTTAACTATTGGCTTAAAAACCTGAATTAGATAATATTAATTCTATATATGCATGAATAAACCATATGACATAATTTAAATGCTTGAGTTCACCACTAAGTATATTATATACTCAGCATACTTATTTTGGGTGCACAGGTAATTAGATTAAAGATATAGCCTCATAGTGCATGCGAACAAGGTTTAAAGGATAGTTTTGATAAGGTTGCTATGTTATTAGTGTACAGTTTTGCACTTATGTACATAGGTGGGAAAAGGGTACCATGTAACTAGTTATGTATACATAAAATATAGGCAGAGTTTTGTAATAAGCAAATTATTAGATTTTATGCATGTATGGCTTTATTCATGTGTTATTTGTGATATATGAGGATGAAGCTATAAGACTATAAGTATGCTAATTATGGCTTAAGTCCTATGTGAATGAAATGATAGACTGATATGTTAGGTTGATATATAGGGGACTAGAAGGGTCTAAGGGATATGGATATGAATTTGTAGAAGTGTTTTCTAAGTTTAAAATTTTTGGATAGTGACCAAACAACCGTTATGCTGTTGGATTTTAGGAAATATTAGGGTAGTGTTTAATTAACCATTTTAGGCAATAATAGACTGGCATAAGCTTAAGCTAGGTCTATAAAAAGGTAAAACATGTTTTAGAGTTAAGCTAAGTCTAATAATTAGAAATTGGCAAAAGTTAAACGAATAAATTGAGAGGACAATTTCTGAAGGGGTGACCTAGTGGGAAGTGCACCACTTATTGGGTTTCTTCAGGAACCTAATAAGAGGTGTCACATTTAGTGGTATTAGAGAATAGGTTAAATGTTCCTAGGTAGAGTACATGAGTGCAACTATCTAAGTTTTAATTCCTCTAAACTATTATCCTATACGAGGCTGATAAGTTGTTCTTTTTGTAGTAGGCATATGGCTGATCAAGTACTTGAAGGTGGGATCGAGGAAGTGGCTAGTTTTACACGTACAATTATATAAAGGGTAGGCAATGCATCAATACCTAAACCCAGTGATGCTGCACAGTAGCTCTAGCCATAAGTGCTTGGTCAATAGCAAGCAGAAGTATCTCTTGCTCTGTTATAGTAGATGACTGCACACTACTGCTAGTAATACCCTTCCACTTCCTCCATCTCTA
>CANXYI010085314.1:0-12072 GCA_948208565.1 Hura crepitans
AGGTACATTTTGATTTTTAACACACAAATAATGTTACATAGCAATTCCTACAATTGCACCTTAAGCTCCTTTAATTCATTAAATCCATTTTGTAAGGAAGAATAGATATTAGGCTTGCACCAAGCACTAAATCAATGCGAAACTCTATCTCTCTTTTTGCAAGTAACCAAGGTAATTCCTTATGAAACACATCAAGAAATTCAATAACAAATAAAGCATTTTCAAACTTACTCGGATCTACCTTCAAATCCTTTACCAAGTCTAAAATCCTTTGACAAATTTTATTGCACATCTTTTTTGGAGTTATAATGGAAATGATATTTATTGGTGTTAAATTCCTATATCATTTGACACACAAATTCTAATTCTCTGGAACACAAATGTTGAATTTATATCTACATCTAAGGCTTCACTAAGTGGAGTTGTAAAAAATAAAGGAGTTCGCAAATAAAAAGGTTACTATTCATTTTTGAAGCAAAATAAAAAGACATAAATAAATAGGTACCACTCGAATCCAACACATTCTAGCATCTAGATAACATGCAAACAACATACTTACCAATGAACATACTTGCTTGACCACTTCTAGGTTGAGTTGAAGTAGATGCCTAGCTTACACCTTTACCAAACCTACCCATAGAACCTTTGTGACTTGCATCACAACCTCACCACCCTTAATACGATCCAAATTGGCCATATTGGTTATTATACTATTAGGGAAACTAACCAATCCTCGACATACCAACTACCAAGCTTTGAGAAAAAGTGAGTTGAAAACCCATTTATGGATATTATCTTGCCAAGTGCCCAAACTAACCACAATGAAACAAGCACTTGACAACATGATGAGGTCTTTGATAAACTTTACTACACAGTGGCAAAGCATTAGACTTAAAAGCTGAATTGCCATATCTAGACTTTAACTACCACTGCTCTAACCTTGACAACAACTAACTTCCTTACTAGCTATGAGAATGCTTCCTCCTTTGAACCCATATAGACATACTAGTTTGTTGGAAAGTCCCCATGTAAAAACTCGTTGATGAGCTAGATCTTCTAACCTATGAAGAACTAGCAATTATTCCCCTCTTTGTATGATTTACTCTAACTTATTAGCAATATCTGTCAGTTGTTGAAAATTACAATTCATTACTGCTATTGACATACACAAAGTAGTATATAGTTCTCCTGACCCAGTAATATAAGTGGAGCATTAAATCTTTCATCGTTCATTACTCCTAGTGCATTATCTCCTTAGACTCAAGAATTCTCTAATAAATTCCAACACGGATATATTTCCTCTTCTCAAGCTAATGAATCGTTGTCTTTTTTCTTCTCTGTAGCTGAAAGGAACAAAAACATCCATAAAATGTTCTTTAAATTTCCCTATGACATTCCCAGCATCTGAGGAAGGATATTTGACTTGAACCATATTCTTATAAACCCTTTAAAAAGAATCCAACCATCTGGATAGCTTAATAGTCATCATTACCTAGATATTTAGCATTCTTTTCCATTTTATCAATGAAATCTATAGGTTCAACATTGACTCTATTATATTATTTAGGATTTATCTTGGAAAAACTTTCCATTGGTTCCAACCTCTAAGAAGGATTATCATAAGTAGCATTTATACATTATTTAACATAATTTATCACATCATATATTTACCACTCAAAAACCCTTTCATATTAAAATTACACTTTCCATGTATAATGGTGGAATAAGTTGTTGGGCTTTTACTTGTCTATCTTGATATTGAATATTTTCCTCCTTTCAACTCACAATTCTAGGCCTACGATGCCTTCTATGAGTTGGCTAAGCTTATTTTTCTTGAAATTTGAGTTATTTTTTTAGAGCTATATATTCCTTCTAATGAACAAATACTCATCTGCAACTTCATGCCTATATATTGCTTATGCATGCCTTATACTTTGAAAATGAAAAGTGATTCATTAAATAAATAATAAAAACATAACATAGATTAAAGATTCAATGAAATTTAAACAAGAAATGACAAATACTAAATTAACAACACATAAGAAAACAAAAATCATAGCCTAGGACATAAAAATCTAAAATTGGGCTTTAATACCAACTTTGTCACGACCTATCTCATGACATGGTCAATGCTAGAATATGGGATAGCTTAAGGCCTCCAAAACTTGTAGCAAGCCTAAATATGTAATAAGGTCATAGAAACTAGAAATACAAATATATAAATCTAGATAATAGAGAAAAATGTATGTCATACAAAACATAAGTCTATATTGCAAATATTTAGGAAATAAACAACTACAATAATACATAAAACTAAATTTACTTTATATCAAGTCTAAGAGGAAGAGATTAAACTTCTGATAAAAGAAAATTGATTTTAACTAGAACCTAAAAGAATAGTTAAGGGGAGTTAGACCTCACTAAGTAAATTAATATCAAAAGCATTTTAATCCAACATAATACATATACATACACACCTATGACATGCATCACAAAAGCAAATATATTAGAAATGGACATGCTAAAACTCTGAACTTTGAAATATCTAATTAGCCAATGGGCTCTCTTAAATCTAAAGACTGGGGCCTAAGAGTATCACTCAATGGAACACATACCTGGTCCATTGGCTGACTAAGCATAGTTGAACTAACACACAAGCCATCTTCTCTTAAATCCAAATAATCATACTCATATAAATGTTTGAGAGTATTTTAGCTAAGCTAAATATCACATGCATCATAACTTGATATTACCAATGGATGTATGGTTCTAGCCACTCACCAGATGTCATGTTTTTTCATGTATGTTATACATAACACATAAAATATGCATCAATTCAAAATATATATAGAAATATACAACAACATGAATAACATATTCAAATATTTATGCTAAAATGTAAACCATTCTTATAATATGAATATAATATATATAAATACACACACATATAAACATACGCATATGCTTACAATGAATTAAAATACTTTCTAATGTAAATCATTCTTCAACAATGGTTGTCAAAAATAGCCAAAAATGAAAAAAAGTTAAACTTCTCTAATGAGCTCGTCAAACTCCATTTTTTTTTATTTTGGACTCTATTCTGCTTAATTTTCACCCCCAAATTCGAAAATAAGGTCTATTTCACCTAAAAATGTGTTACATAAAATGTACTCTATAAAGAAAAATCTCTAAAATAAAGTTGTTTTTGCAAATGTAATAGAATCACTAGTTTCAAGAGGTCAAAAACTATAAAAATAAAGTATAAATTTGTAGTATTTGATTCCAAATTGAAGAAACAATTAGAGAGAAAAGTGATAAGTGGAGAAAGAAATGGAAGATAAGGAAAACTTTAATATGCAACTTCTTTTTCTTTTACTAGATATCACACTTGATTTCTTCTAGCCAAGTTTTTTTTCAATTAACTCAAATTGCCAAATACCTCAAGATTTTATATACTATAATATAATCCAAATAGAAAGTTAAATACTCTAATAATAACTAACATATTAAATATTGCTAAGATTTCTCAACACGTCAATATTTTTCCTTTTGATATTAGATTATGTCACTACCTAAATATTATAAGCGAATTAAAATCTCAACATATTTTATCTTTCTAATTTGAGTTTAAAATTAAATTATATTCACCAAAATTTAATTAAAGCTCATAATTAGAGTTTGATCAGGTTATAAATCAAGGTTTTAGATGATAAGAGATGAATAATGTAAAAGATTGTGGAGTTAAAATAGTGAGAAATTGAAAGAGTAATGTGAAAATAGGAGGGGAGAGTTCTATAAATTTTTGAATATAGCATAAAATTTAGAGAAAGTGATCAAAGAGGTGAATTTAATGGAACAAAGATGTGAAAATGGGATGAGGTCAAATGCTACATTATATATAAGTGCAAATTGGAGGTTACATTCTAATAATTCATTTTAAAAATAAATAAGATTTTAGTTTTTTGAAAAGTTAATTATGAAATTGGTATTTTTTGATAAAGCCAATGGAAAAATTTTCAACTTTTAAAGTTTAAAAATATTCAAATAATAAATTGTTGATAAATTAACAATCTTTGACAAGTTGAAGGCATACTCTTTGATTTTTATTTTGCCACAAACTACCTGCAAAGTGCAACTTTTAGCTATCAAAGTCTAAGGAAACACCTTCAACTTTAGCTCTAAAACCAACTAAGTTATATAAATTCTTCCTTCTTAGCTCAACAAATACATTTTTCCTAAAAATAATTATTAGTAAAAAGAAAGGACAAGTTGAGAAAAAGCTTGTGATATGTGAAATAAAATAAAAGGGATAATTCTTATTTTGACTCTAACATTTAGAATAATAACTTTAACATATTTTTTATAATAATTGAAATATTAAATTATCATTTCATAACAAATGAAATCTTTCTTTCATCTTTATGTAAAAAATTAAATGGTTTGTTAACGTGGCAAATATACTGCATCAGTCACGTGTACGTAGAAAATATTTGACAAATGTTGATGTGGCTTGTTTTTGTAGATAGTATAATTTTTTTCAAAAATTTTAGCATAGGATAGGTCATGCATAGCCACCATGTCAGAGATCCACTTTGAGAAAATGTTGACGTTGCATTTTTAATATATGATAAGCTTATTTTTTTCAAGACTTTTCGTATTTAATGGGTCTTACATCTCTATTATGTTCACAAACCCTTTAGTTTGATTACAAAAAAATAGATAAAAGATTTTAATTATTTTGAAATGATAATTTAGATTATTTCAATTATGTAAAAAAAATTAAAAATTTAATATTATAGCTTCTTATGTTGGGATCAAATTTATAGTTATTCCAAATCAAAAATTCATATTTAGAATAGTGAATGCAATGAGTAGATAACAAATTATGTTACATGACAAAATGCCATTGGATCTTATTAAGGTAGATAAAACTAAAATAACATGATATACTATAAAGTCGATGTTGGATTTTATTTTGCAAATGGGGTTGCATATTAATTAATTTTAGAGAAAATTACATAAGATGCCATTTTAAATTTTACTCGTATAACATATAATTTCATGCTTTCAAATTGTATGTTTTTAAATTTTTTATTGAAAAACTTCCACTAAAAATTTTAAAATTCACTTATTTCACTCTATTTCTCTTCCACCTTATTGCTTGAAATTACCCCAGTGTCTTATTCCCCTATTAAATAAATTTGTCACTATTTAGGTCATGTGCTACTGTGATAGGAAAGTCTCAATTCTAGTATATAGTTTTCCCTCTCTCTCGCCTAAAATTGTTGCCCTTTCATTTACCATATTTCACTATTGAAGAAATTCATTTAGTAACAAGTACATGATGTTAGTGAAGGTTCATTTTGTTCTTGTAGCAGTTGATTTTGTTCGAAGCTTCATATGAAAAAACCTCTTATAAATCTTACAACCCTCAATGTGACTTAGATTGAAATTTTCTCAAGCTTTCGCTCTTTCTTTGTATTAATTAAGGTTTTTTCTTCTTTATATATCTTTTTGTACCCGCTTAAAATCAAAATTCACTAATCTCTACTAAGTTTTATTTACTGATATAAAATGTCTAATTACAACTTAATATGTTTTAGAAGTTTGTATTATGCATTAGATTATATGAGTTATTAAGGTGTGGCAATTATGCTAGTTTCTGGGATCAGTAGACAACTCTCAAGATGTATGTGGCACTTTTTTAGGGGGTTACAACTTTTGGAAGCTATAATTACTCAATAGTTTAATTTTGATAAAAAAATAAAAGAAAACACAATAAATAAAAAAATAAAACCAAGGAAAATTAATCAAGTAAATAGAGCTTATAAGGTGAATTCTTTCCAATGTTGAAGGCAATAACTTACATTTGTTATAAAATAAAGGTTAGATCAGAATTATTTTATTTAATATTGTGTTTAAATTACATAAGGATGAATACTTAAACCCTCAAATATGATTGAGTACAAATCTCAATAATATATAGAGAGGCATTGCATACATTTCTATGCCATTTGTGGAATTACCCTGAAAGCTAGGCACAAAGAATATATATAAATTAAAAAATGATATTGCTTTTTAATTTATACCACTACTATACCATGGATATACCAACAATAACTAAATTATAGATTACTATTAGTTTGATTTTTAAGTTATACCACTAGTATACCATTATATAACAAGAATATACTAAACTATATATCAGTCGAATCTTGGTTTTTAAGTTATACCATTAGTATACCATTGATAAACTAATAATATACTAAAATGTATATTAGTATAATCTTAGTTTTTAAGTTATACCTATGACACCTAAAAATTTTTAGTCGTAAATAGTAACATCAGGGTCATGAATACTGACACTTAGGACATGATTAGGGTTTTTCTTATAAGATGAAAGTACATATCATGTATAAGTTAGGGTTACAATTTGGTGTGGAAATAAGGTCGCTTGATGGTTAATGATCGATAAGAAGTTAGATTGTGAATAGTGCCTTCTCGAAGGATGAATAGTGCTTCCCAAGACTCGGGTGCACTAACTGAATAGAATGAAAGGAAATATATAAAATAATTTTAGGTAAAGTTTGAAGTGAAACTGAAGTTAATAAGGTGATTAAAAATGTAAGTAAAGTTTTTATGGCGGTGGCTATTAAATAGTAGCTTAGTGTAAGCTGAATGATTAAATATTCTGTTTGTGCTCAGAATGACTCAGGAATGGCATGACCTGATGGTCAAAAATTCTAAATAAAGCATTGGTAATAGAATTGGAATTTTCGGACATTAGGAAGTAAATTATAAAAATTGAGTAATAATTAAAGTGTTAATGAAATGGTTTCTTCTCGATTTTTTAGCATGATTTTCTTATGACTTACAGGTCTCATATTAATTGAATTTATGGGACCTTAAGAAGGATTAAATAGGGCTTTAAGTGAGAGAAATAATTTTTAAAAAGTATAAAAGGGTGAGGAAAAATCTCAACCCTTAAATGTACACATGGCATAATTAGAGCCATTGATCAATTCATTATAAAAGGGGTTAATATACATATAAATAAGTCAAAAAAGTGATGAAATCTTCTTTTTCCTCCCACACCTAGCTGACACCATTGAAAGGGTAGAAAGCTTCCCTTTTTTCTTCCTCAACCCTTTATTCTAAGCATCTCAAACCTAATTCACCCTATAAATCAACCCTCCACACCTCTTAGATGACTAATTGAGGCCAAAAATCCAAAAAAGAGGCTAATTTGGGAAGAGTGATGCTTATGTGAATAGTATCTTCTATGCATGTAAGTGTTTAAATTTGAAATTTAATAATTTTTCCTTGTGTATTTGAATGTCAAATGAATATTTCTAATGTTAATTTCAAGTTTGTATTAATGGAGAATTTATTTGGAATTTTTCTATGGGTGAATTATGTATGTTTGGGGAGAAAGTGAGGAGAATTCAAGGGAAAGGCAAAAAGAAGATGTAAGAAGGTGCAATTGATGCTTTAAACACCAATAGTAGGTGTATTTAATGAATTATACCTTGTATGTGTTTGGTTGAATGGTTAAAGAGTGTGTTTAAATACCTAAATGACTTGAATTATAGGCATAAACATGTATGAATTGGAATTGATGTAGTATAATGGTTATTTAGATATTTCTTATGATGTTAGATAAGAATTGAGATGGAATTTAATTGATAGAGTTATGAGTACTGTATGGCTAAAAGTTATATGTGTGATCATACGCTAATTGTAATTAATGGTATGTAAGAGGTAAACGGATCGTTATTACATGGTTTAAATGTAAATTGAGGTGGAAATTAATTGTTAAGAGAAGATTCATATTATGGATAAAACTTACATGTAGGTGTATGATAGGCAAACAAAACAAGTTGATGTAGAAATAAGATATACATGATGATATAGACCAAATAGGGTTAATTGAGTATGTGATTAAGAGATGACATGAAAAAGGAAGCATGTAAGTTTGTGTACAAGGATATGAAAGTGGCTAAAGGGTAAGGGGAAGTTCCATAAGTAAGTGCTACCTTAGTATAGTCAAATAGAGTGTTACCTTAACATGGTTAAAGAGAACATATATACATGTTTGTGAATGCAATATTTAAAGTGTACAATAGAATAAATGACTTTGCATGATCTATGTATAAGTGCTTGTATAACTTGGAATCTATGTTGTAAAATTAGTTCTTGAATTATTAACATGTAATTCAAATAGAACTTGAAGTATAAAATAAGCAAAATGGTAGTGACATTGATATGGTTAAAATAAAAAAGGTAATGGCATATATGTGTATATTACTTTAAAAGATATAATAGGTGAAACTATAATGCTTAGTTAATAAGGTGAATTATGGAAGACAAAATGTTAAATATAAGCTATAAGTAATGAGATGGAAGACTTGACATAATAAAACATGTAACTTGAGGTGTGTAACAAGATATTTAGTTTACATGACTTATGTGTAGGAGCTTATATGACTTGAGAGGCATGTTGCATTAGTAATTAGAGTATGATTCATATACAAGTCAATTAAGAGTTGAGGCATGAAATGGATAATGTGTGATGGACACTAACAATGCTAACATAATAAAGGCATATGTATGTATTTATAATATGTCACATATGAATAATAAAGGGATTAACTATATGGTTATAAGATGAAGAAAATGGGGGCTAACATGATAATTGATAGAAAATGGAAATGAAAATAATACAGAAATATGATGAACACACATGTAAAATTGTGGGGCCAAATGTACGTACCTATATATGTATGTGAATACTATGTTATAAGGGGAGATTGATGTGTGTATTTTATATATATACTGACAATAGTTAATATAAACATATAAAGATGTACATATGGCTTGTAATGCTTATTTGATGTTAAGGCTTAAGGGAGCTGAATGAGTTACAAAAAGAATGATGAGGTAAGTTTTATGAAATTGAGTAAGAATTAGTAATGCCAATATGTACATGTTTAGAAATGCACAACTTTGGCTTCTTCAAAATAGAAAACTTAATTGGCTTAGAAATGTGTCTTATAGGTTAAATAAGATTACAATTAAGGATGTAAGTAATAAGTAATAATGAAATTAAATAAAATGATGGCAAATAGTATAATGGCATGCAAACTATATATAAAGAATATAATTTGAGAAGAGGAATAATATATGTTAGGCTTGGGTATGGACTATAAGATATCAAAACAATTATTTATGGCTTAATAATGGATTGTGTACTTAACTCATTGACCATGTTAAATATGAACTACATTAGTAAAAGTAGAAAGAAATGACTAAAGAATAAAGGAAATGGGATAATTGAATAAGATCTCACATAAAGTAAAGAATATACAGATATAAGCAAATTAAGTAAATAGGTATGGAATCAAGTGGAATGTGGTGAAAGGCTATATGAGCTGAATAATCTAGACTAGATAGGTTGACAGGTCAACTAGGAATTAATAATAGCTGCTAGGGTGCTTCAACACTTATAGGCTAGTATAGTAGTCATAAGATTAATGGGGACACTATACCACGCAGGTGCAACTGCTGGTAAGGTCTAATAGGTCCACTGCACATATGATTTGATATTAGATATCAAGCGTGTATAGACATCATAAGGTCTAGAAGGCTATTGTACCACTTGGGTGCAGTTACTGGTAAGATCCAATAAGGCCGTTGCACACATACTTTTATTTCATGCTAATGCAACAATTGTAAGTCCATTAGGGCCACTAACTATGCGAATGCAGTCGTCGTAAGGTCTAAAATATGTACTATGACACCATAGATGAGATAGATATCCCATTATCTAGTATTGGATAGTGGTGTTTTCTAAATATGAGCTAGACACATGAAATACGAATTATAGTGGAATAAAATAAAGGTGATTTAATATTAATTAAAATGTAAACATGAGTTGGTAAAACTAGAATAAACTAGTAAGTAATGGACACAAAAACTAGCTTGTGTACATAATCTAAATTAAATGATAAATTAACTGGAGTTTAAGAAGGATAATCAAAGAGACCATAATGGTGACATGAAAAGGGTAAAAAGATAATTAAATTTACATGTATGAACATAATTCGTGAGCAAGTAACTTTAAAAGTAAACTTATATTTATTATGATGCATAGTGTTAAATAAAAAGGTTATGATGTAAACATGACCTTAATACCTGACCTAAAAATAAATTGATGGTTGGATGACTTAATCTCCGACATGATTTATAATTTGAACTTAGTACGTGGAATGCCTAGGTAAGAGTAATATATTGAATAGTAAGATAATATTATACATTGTTTAAATTGTATGTTTTAATAGTGAAACCATAATTGAGTGACTCAAATTTGATTAATTGTGTATAACTAATACTGGTATTAAAGTTAGATATAGATTGTTTTGCTAATATAAAGGTATTATGTGTGTTTAAGTATAATTCATTAAATACACCACTAAGCAATATGCTTAGCACATCATTGCTTACGATGCCTAGGTAGATAGAAGATCGAGGACTAGTCTCAAACAGAGCAGTGTAGACCAAAGCGATACCATTTTTTAGGTATAAAGTTTTGTATATAATGTTTGAAGTATTGTATAGAGTAGAGGGCACTCACGTGTAAATGTAAGGGTTGGGCCTAAACTAATGTATGTAATAGTCTTTGTAACTTTATTGAATATTCTATATGTACATAAATATGTATACATGTATATCATTGTATGGATGATACACATGATGAGGCATGACGGATATATGTGATAATTGTGAATGAGAAGTTATTGAGAATGATCAAGATGATCATAGATTGATGTGAGATGATATGCTGGATTAGTTGATTTTATGCAGGTTACTATTTGGGCTAGTGTCATCGGACAACCGTTATGCTATCGGATTTTATATATAAGGATCCTAAATAGCATAAGTTAATCATAGCTTAAGTAAGTGGTATTGGTATGGGCATTACAACTTAACCATCATTAAGAAATTAATAAGTAACAAAAAAAGGTTTTAAATAACTCGAATTAGCATTGAATAGAGTAATGGGTATGTGTGTCACCTTTTATTCAACTCTGGCAACCAGATCAAGTAAGAGGTATTAGTGTACCATTGATATACCAAAAATATACTAATATTTGGATTAATATAATTGTGGTTTTTAAGGTATGCCACAAATGTATTTATTATTTTTTTATCTAATTTTCATTTTTGGGAAACTTAATATAGTTAAACTTCATAGGTATAATGTGTATTAGTAACATAAATATTATTTTTAAATATACCTTTATGTAAAAGAAGTAGTATTAAAACACTATAAATATAATGAACCAATATTCAAAAATTGACAAGTATACTTTATTATTATGCATTGAAAATAAAATCCAACAAGCAAATTTCAAGTTTTAAATTATAAAAGCTAAAGGTAACACATTGCAATATCATCTTAAAAGAAAAAATAAGATAACTCATGAAAATAAAAGATATCAATGGTATACCATTACTATACAAAAAAAATATACGAGAAATATACTAAACTATAGAATTATTAAAGCATATATGAATTTGTTCAAAGATAGAAAAGCATATTTAGTAATTTTCAAGTTTTAGTTGTAGTTGAGACTACATAAATCAAAAACATCTTGAAAAAAAAAACATTAGACTTCACTTTAACATTTTCACAAACAAATAACTTATGAATTAAAAAATACTTTAAACATGATGAAAAAGTATCTCAAAGTTCCATCTATGTCATAGTTGTCCTGGTTTCAATAGTTGCAACCAGTAAAATAATGCAAAATACATAAGCAAACAATAACTTTGAGATTCCATTTATAGAATATTGGTATGTGAAACAAAAAAGGGACCAGTATATGATGAATATTATTCAAATCTTGCTACTTGAATATGTATTTTAAAAGTGAATTTAGAAGGAAAAATGCAATAACAATTGGAATCTTGGATCAAGTGTTGGATTATATAAATATTGCATCATTATCATTTAGAAATTAAATCATAAAGTGGATTCTTATCATAGAATAAAAAAATAAATTTATTAAA
>CANXYI010085478.1:0-10948 GCA_948208565.1 Hura crepitans
TTCATGACATATTTCATGTATCAATGCTAAAGCTATATAGATCAGATCCATCACATGTGATAGTTATAAAAGAGATATAAGTATAGCTAGACATAACATATGAAGAAGAATCGATGCAAATAAGTAAAGCAGTTGAGAAATAAGTTAATCCCTCTAGTGAAGGTGTTATGGAGACACCATAACACCACAAAAAGCCATGTGGGAAAGTGAAGAAAGATGAAGGCACAATACTCAAATCTATTCACAATATGTACTTTTGAGGATGAAATATTTTAAGAGGGAAAGATTTGTAATTCCCCTAAGTCTAAGTTTCATGAACAGTACCTCCTTGACATGAATAGAGCTATTTATGAGTCGAGGCACTTTTATAAGGCTAGAAAGGGGTGTATTGGTCATAAAACTTTGATGGGCAAAAAAATGGAGAAAATGAAACAGTTTAGAAATTTAGTAGAACCAATAAATCATTTTGTGTTAAAAATTAGTGAATAGTGACATAAAATGAGGTTATGCCGTGACAATGCTAGGTTATGCCTAGACGGACCCGAAAATATGATACCCTATACCTCAAAAATTCCAATCTACACGGTGGTGAAGGAAT
Source organism: Hura crepitans (assembly GCA_948208565.1). NCBI lineage: Eukaryota > Viridiplantae > Streptophyta > Magnoliopsida > Malpighiales > Euphorbiaceae > Hura > Hura crepitans. The sequence continues at coordinate 599 of CANXYI010085478.1, forward strand.
TTTAATTTTTTAAGACCATATGATATTTATTTAAAATATTTTATTTTAGTGGGTGAATAATAACTATAGTTGCTGATGGAATTTTGACTTGAAATTTTACAAGTCTCTTAATGGCACTAATAAAGGATTTTCGAAATAAAAATGACTATTTTTTAAGGTCTAGAGAATTTCTATGAATTTTTGAAGTTTAAATAAAAATTCGGAGAATATGAACCATTAGATCGCCATATGGTGCGATATGAACTGTCCATCTCACTAATATAAAATGATATGCACACGTAAGGGTGCCATATGTGCCAACACACCTTTCACCCCTCTTTTTTCTCCCTTGGCTAATGCCATTCAAGCTTTCCCTTTCCCATATATTTTTTTCACTTTTTTCTCAATTCTATCCCAATTCCTTAAAATTTTATATGCTTCTTAACCTCCATAGTCTCCTGAAGCTAATCCAACTAACAAAAATAAGTAAAGAAGGCTGGAAAGTGAGATTTTGATACTTGGTGAATAGTGTCAATTTTTGGTGTAATTGACCTAATCCTAATCTTTATTTTTGTTTTAGATAGTTTAAGTAATTCTAAGAAATTCCATAATTTTAGATTTTAATTTGGAGTTATATAAAATTTTTAGGAATTTTTCTAAGGTGAAGATTGGTTATGTTAGGTCAAAGAGAAGGTGTTGAAGGAGAACCACATTCAAAGCCTTGAAGTGGTGGAAAATAAGGTGTTTTCACACATTAGGTATATTTACATGACTCAATTGATGTATGGCATGTGATTATGCTTGATTTTGTATGTATACATATGTATGGAAAATGGTGAAACTTGGGGTTTTGTATAGAATTGATGTAATTGGATGGTATAATTACATTAATGACATGAAAATAACTTTATATGCATGATTTGGGTGAAATAAACCAAGTATAGGTGTGTGTGTGCTATGTATGGCCCAATGGTATGCATGTATGAGATGTCATGTGTATTCATAGGTGTGACATGTTATGTATGGCATTGATATGGAAAAATTATGCTAGGAATGTGAATTAAGATAACAAGATATATTGAATGGTAGATTGAGAAATTGTGACCTAAAATGATATGTAATGGTGACATTAGAAATGGCATGTAAAATGGTGATTGTATGAGTACATACAATGGCATAAGAATAATGAATGAACTTATGAGGATATTGATACATGTTAGGTGGAGAAACAAGGAATTCATGGTTGGTATGAATGGATAAATAGAAAACATGATTTTGGGAAATGACCAAATGTATAGTAACCTAAGCAAAATTGACCATATGAATAGTGATTTTGCAGCAAACAACATAAAAAGGGAAAAATGAATATATGAGTTATTAATGAAATGACATAAGATGAAATATGAATAATAACTGAATAATTGGGTAATGAATAGTGATATAGCCCATTAGTTAGACAACCACTAGATTTTTTAATCAGTCAACTAAGGAATTAGCAGTTACTAGGTAGGTTGGTCCTTCTAGGGCCATTGTTGTTTGATGTGATAACGGGTGCAACTGTCGAGATTCTAAGGTTAAACCTTACACACTCAAGTATTGGGAGGTCTACCTAGGCTGATCCCTACTACCCTTTGGCTTCATATGGATATTAGGAGGTCCCAAAGGGCTTATCCCTGCTATGCACTAGTGGTGTATCAAAGAGATTGATTTGGGGTATTAGGAGGTCTCATGAAGTTGATCCCCACTATCTATTAGTCCTACATTAAGGGGTTCTAGTAAACTAATCCCTATTATCGAACTAGGTAGTTGCAGCTACTGAGGCCAAAAATGTAGGCCACTGTACAGCATAGATCCCGCTGTGTAGTCTGTTTATCATAGGCCTAAATAAGATTATACTTAAATAAATATAACACCACTTTACTAGCAATAATGGCAATTGAATAAATGCATGGATTTAAATAACTAAGTTAACCAAATAATAAAGGAATGGATTAGTTGCATGACAAGGCTTTGTAACTTACTACATATAAATGCTAAAATTACCATAGTGCTGCATGGAAATGACCCTAGTGTGTGCTTGACTCTGCATGTGACATTATATGTATGAAGATACTCATGACATGCATTTATTGTTTTAGTTCCACTATTAAGTGTATACTCTGCATGTCGGTGTTTTGATGTGTAGGTCTTAGACAGGGTTAGCTATCTAACTTCATCCAGTGCAGTGTAATTATTGCTAAGTTCTTTTGGTATATATTTTTGTACTCTAATGGTTATGATATAGAAAAGCACTCATGTATATTGGGGTTTAGAATTAAACAGTTGATGTATATTATAGATATATATATATATATATATGGATATCTGGATAATAAATTGCATAATTTGTGTAGATCTAAACTTATGATGAAAATGTGTGTCTATTTAATTATTTGAGAACTATGGGCCTAAAACCCTATGACTATGTTGATGGTTGATTTAGAGGACCAAAAAAGTCTAGGAGTTGAGGTTTGAGTCTATGAGGTTTATAAAAGTGCTTTTTATGTAGGAAAAATTTTTTATTTTTCACCTGGGCAGCCGTTATGCCACCCAAATTGCTATAAATTAGATAATAAACCTAAAATAGAATTTTATCAATCTAAGATAGTCTGTAACGCCCGACAGTCAAGGTCTTATGAACAGTATTGGGTAGGCGCGAGTGATGCTCCCCGTGGTACAGGTCATCATTTCGAGTTCGATGACTAGCATATTGGTCATAAAACTTTGACGTGCCTGAAAATAGGGAAAATAAATGAATTAAAAATTTTAGCAGAACTAATAATTCATTTTAGGGTAAGAACTACTATTTATAGAGATAAAATAAGGTCAGGCCGGTACAGCCTCGGGATGTGCCCGGATGGCCTTGAAAATATCATACTCTAATCCTTAAAAATTCCACTGAGTATGATGGAGGAGGAATTAGAACTTTTTGAGGTCAACAGACATTTTTTTGAATATTTTATTCTAGCCGTGAATAGTGCCAAAAAGTCAACGGTTGACTTTTGACCTGAAATTTTACATGGACCCTAGTCCTAATAATTGAGGAATTTTAAAATTGAAATAGGAATTTTTAAAGGTCTATAGAATATTTTAGTGAATTTTTGAACTAAAAAGTGACCTAAAATACTAAAAATTGGTCTGTGGGCCATTTGGCCCAATCCAATGTGTCTAACCCACCCTATATAAAAGGTTACATAGGTGTGTACACCACACATGTGACCAAACCTTCTTCAACCTCCCTAAAACCATCAAGCCAATGCTATAGCCAAGCATTACCTTATTTTTTTCAAGCTTTCTCTCTCCTAATCCCACCCAAACTTCATGAAAAAGTTATGAAATTAGAGCCTCAATCATTTTTAGATATCAATTCCTCTATCAATTTGAAGAAAAAAGCTCAAATTGGAGAGTTTTCACATTTGGTTGAATAATGCCCAAATTAGGTAAATGGCCATGAATCCCATTTTTTATTTTTGGTATAGGTAGCTAAGGTAATTCTAGGAATCCCTTTATTTTTAGAATTTCATTTGGAGCTATGGTTGATTTTTTAGGATTTTTCTAAGCTAGAATTGTGTATGTTTAGGGTTTAAGAAGGGAAGAGAGAGAAACCAACAAACTCAAGCTCAAAGTGGTAGAGAAAGGGGTGTACTTATAGCCTAGGTATGTGGAATAACTCAAATATGTTATGTCTCTTTTGTATGTTGAAATTCATGCATGTTACCTTGTATGGAAATGTTGCATTATGTGTGTGTGCATGTTAATTGGGTAAATTTGCACTATAGTCATGTAATTGGCCTTAAAATAATGTGATTTGTAAAATAAGTTGGGAAGAAATGGCATGTGTATATGTGTGTGCAATAGAAACTGAATGGTATGTGTGAATGTGTATGTTGTGTATGTTTATGTGAATAACACATCGGATGTGAAATTGAGGTGTAGATTAGAAGTAAAAAGTGCATGCAAAAAGACCTAAAAATTGGCTTGTTGGATGACTTAAAAATATACTTTAAGTGGATGTGAATAAGTGATTCGAAACTTGACAAATTGTATATGTTATAATGCAGACTTAGTGTAAGAATATTAGTGTTGAGAAACCTTGGAATTATGACTCGAATAGTATGAGAAATGAAAGGCACAAAATGAAAAAATGACCAAATGAGTAGTGTCAGTTGCGGAAACTGACCGAATGAATAGTGAAATTTGCGATAATATCAAATTTGTAATTAATTATGTGGAACAGGTCTAGAGAAATAACCTCAGGGGAAAATATTAATAAATACGGTCTAAAATAGTTAATGGGCCATTAGTTAGATAGCTATTGGATAGGTTGACTGGTCAACTAGGGGATAAAAGCAGCTGTTAGGTAGTTGGTCCTTTTGGGCCCAATGCCCTACGTTTGGTTATGGTAGGTGTAATGGCCGAGATTATGTGATATACCCTGCACAGTTATTGAGGTATTTATGGATATTGGGAGTGGTCTACATATGGGTCCTTGCTATCCACCATGTGATTTATTGATTGCTATGAGTCACAGATATTGGGAGTGGTCTACGGATAGGTCCCTGCTATCGGGCGAGGTAGGTGCAACTACTTCGGCCCTAAAAGTGGGCCAATGCATAAGACACATCTCGTTATCTAGTGTTTTTAAGAGTAGTCTGTCTGGTATGGGCCTGTACAGTGATGAATTCACCTAAATAACTAATAAGTAATCTGAATAACAAACGACTAAACTAAATTAAATGAATGAATGAGCCTAGGGTTTTTGGATGACTTGCTGTGTGCAGAACCTAACATGCTGTATGTTGTATGAGATGACATAATATATTTGCTTTATTCCACCACTAAGTGTTATACTCAATGAGTCAGTGTTCTAATACGCAGGCTGTAGATAGAGTCTGAGTCAACATTTGACACCACAACCAGTGTAGCTGTATGGAGCTTTTGCTACTTTTATTTTCCCTTTTGAGTTATGTAGATATGAATGCACTCATGTATATAGGATAGAGTGGGTATTGTGAAATATATGTACCACTGGTAGTGACAAACTGAACGTATGCTTGATTGTGTACGTTATTGAATGTTTGTTTCTGCATGCTTTTGTGCTGATAGGTCTATGATCTTGTGATGATGAATGGATGATGATATTGTGCTACTAGCTATCATTTGGAGGACCGGAGGCTCCAAAAGGAGAAATAAGGGTAGATATCGATTTAAAAGTGTTTTCCTTACAAGTTAATTTGGGTTAATTATTAGGGCAATCATTATGCTGCCCAAATTTTCTTGAATATCTGGTAGCGCCTGATAGGAATTTTCACATACCAAAATAGATAGTAATTAGGGAATAAATATTCAAATTGGATTAAAGGGAGTGTTTAGTCAAACTTAGTCAAACATAGGTAAAAGTTAAATGAAAGGCCCCTATGAAAATCCTAGGATGGGTGACCTCAGTGAGAAGTAGCACACCTTGCCTATTTTAGGTAGAAATGGGTAGGGGGTGTTACATTTAATGGTATCAGAGTGGGTTTAGGCATTCCTAGGCATCTGATACATTAGTGCATAAGTCTAGGATGTTAGTGGAGTCAAGCTACACTTCTGATGCTGATCATTGTTTTGTTACAGTTAAAGAATGATGTGCGAACAAACACCACTAGAGAGAGGAGAGGAGGTGGCAAGCTATGAACCTATCATTATCCATGGACCTAAAGGAAGTGTAGCCACCCTTGGTCTGAGTGATGCTGCACAACGATAGTCGTCACCTTAGCCTCAGCCACAACCTGCACCTAAGGCACAAGCTTCCCCTGAGTTATTGCAATAGGTAGTGAATTTGCTAAGATAGACTGTAGCACCAGCTCTGGCACCAGCTCCTGTACGTATAGTAGTTACACCTCCACCAGCTCCTCCAGCACCACAGAAGACTTATTTAGAGAGAGTTCAGAAGTTAAGAGCTATGGACTTTCTGGGAGCACAAGAGGATGATATAGCTAAGGCAGAGTATTGGCTGGAGAGAACAACAAGGATCTTGGAAGAGTTAGAGTGCCTGGAGACTGAGTACGTGAGGTGTGCCACATCACTATTGCAAAAGGATGCATACCATAGGTGGGACAAGCTAAAGCAAGGAAAGATAGCTGGTGAGCTGACCTAAGGATTTTTCTAGAAAGAATTCAAGAAAAGATACATCCCTGACTCCTATATTGACAAGAAAAGGCATGATTGCTTTGATCTAAAATAAGGCAGGAGGTTGATATCAAAATACGAGAAGGACTTCAGCCACCTGAGTTGATATGTAGCTGAGTTCCTCCCAACTAATGAGGAAAAGTGTAAGAGGTTTTAGAAGGGCCTTAATGTAGAGATTTAGATATAGATCTCTACCTCTGAGATTAAAGACTATTCAAAGTTGGTCACTGCTACCTATAACATGAAGGAAATGGTTCAGGAGAGGAAGGAGTTATTCCAAAGAAAGAGGCCTTTCACAATAGGCCAGATGAGTTCAGCTCCTAGTAGGAGTAAGAGACTGAGAAAGAGTCAGCAAGGCTCATAGTCACAGAGGCAGGCCCCTTCACAACGGGCCAGTAAGGGGTGCTCTTTCAGACCTCGACCACCTCCCTCACATCAGGTGCCTAGTGCTCCTGTATCTATAGTTAAGAGTGTAGCCCTGGTGTGTAAGAATTGTCAGAGAAAGCAATAAGGTCAGTGTTAGGGGCGAAGAAGAGTATGTTTCATTAATGGAGCATATGATCACTGGCAGAGGGAGTGTCCCCAGAGACCTGTAGAAGCAGTGCAGACATAGGCGTCTATGGCAATTATAGCTGGTAGACTAGTGAGGCCAACCAGATAGCAGTAGGCTACCACTAACTAGAGGGGTAGACCGGAGGTTAGAGCTCTGGCATAGCAGTATGCTATCTATGCCTGAGAAGAGGCAAAGGCTCTTAATGTCATAGCTGGTACCTTTTCTCTCTTTGATGTCTCTATACTAGATTTGATAGATGTAGGATCCACACATTCCTACATATGCACTGCACAAGCTAGGGATAAAGATTTAGAACCAGAGCATATTGATTTAGACATACAAGTAGGTCATAGTGTGATAGTGAACACTGTAAATAGACACTATCCTTTGATGATCTAGGGTCAGACCTTTCCTGCTAATCTAATTGAGCTATCCTTCCACGATTTGATGTGATATTGGGTATGGACTAGCTATCAGAGCATAGGGCAATGTTTGACTATGAAAAGAAGAGGTTGAGTCTTTGGACCTAGATGGTAGAGAGGTGATAGTCATGGGTAACAGAGACTCCCTACACAATGTAATCTCATCTATGAAAGCCAAAAGACTCATCTAGAAAGGATGTGAGGCTTTTCTAGCTGCAGTGGTAGATATTACTGTCTAGACCCCTAGCTTGGATTAGATATCGATTGTATCTGAATTTTTTGATGTGTTTCCTAATAAATTGCTAGGATTTCCACCACATCAAGAGTTAGACTTTGAGATTGAGACATATTCGAGTGTAAACCTAGTCTTAATCTCTCCTTATAGGATGACACCAGCGGAGTTAAAGGCACAATTGTAAGAATTGTTAGATAAGGGCTTTATTAGGCCTAGTGTGTCTCTGTGGGGAGCCTTAGTGCTATTTGTGAAGAAGAAGGATGGGTCCCTCAGACTATACATCAATTACAGGAAGTTGAATCGGGTGATCATTAAGAATAAGTATCCACTACCTAGGATCGATTATCTCTTCGGTCAATTGAGAGGTGCTAGTGTCTTTTCCAAAATGGACTTAAGATCGAGGTATCATCAGTTATGAATTAAGGAGAGCGATATCCCCAAGATGGCATTTATAACCAGATACGGGCATTATAAGTTCCTAGTGATGCCATTTGGGCTCACTAAGGCCTTACAACATTCATGGACTTGATGAACAGGGTGTTCAAGCTATACCTAGATCAGTTTGTAGTGGTGTTCATTTATGACATACTGTTGTATTTGAGAACCCGAGAAGAATATGAACAGCACCTTTAGATTGTGCTATAGACACTATGAGATAAGTAGTTGTATGCCAAGTTGAGCAAGTGTGAGTTCTAGTTGGAAGAAATGGCATTCTTGGGTCACATTGCCTCAATTGAGGGTATCAAGGTAGACCCAAGCAAGGTGAAGGCAATATTAAAATGGAATCCTCCTAGGAATGTGAAAAAAATTTGAAGTTTCCTAGGATTGGTAGGATACTATCAAAGATTTGTGAAGGGATTCTCTGTGATAGTTAATCCATTAACAAGGTTAATCCAAAAAGATGTAAAGTTTGAGTGGGATGACAAGTGTCAAGCCAGTTTCGACAAGTTGAAGAGGATGCTAATAGAAGCTCCTATCTTAACACAACCAAAGCAGGGTAAGGAGTTTATGCTCTATAGTGATGCATCACACAACGAACTTGGATGTGTGTTGATGTAAGAAGGAAAGGTGATTGCCTATGCTTCTTGGCAGCTGAAGCCATATGAAAGAAATTACCCGACGCATGATTTGGAACTGGCAGCCATTTTTTTTGCATTGAAGGTATAGAGACACTATTTATATGGAGAATGATGTTACATCTACACCGATCACAAAAGCTTAAAGTACTTGCCTACACAGAAGGAGTTGAATTTGAGGTAGCGGAGGTGTATGGAGTTGATCAAGGATTATGGTTGCTTGATTGACTATCATCCAGGCAAGGCAAATGTGGTTGCAGATACACTGAGTTGGAAGATGGTAGCTACATTGAGAATGATGTATGCTAGAGTGGAGTACACTCCAGAAGGTGCAGTGTTGGCTGAGTTGTAAGTCAATGTGGACTTTAGACAGCTAGTGAAGGAAGCCTAAATGAGAGATGCTCACTTGGTGTAGATGATGGATAAAGTCAAAGAGGGAAAGGCTGTAAGTTTTGAATTGGCAGAGGATGGAAGCCTATCTTATAAAAATAGGTTGTGTGTTCCGGATGTTGATGAGTTGAGACTATAGATCTTGAGAAAAGCTCATACGGTGCCATATTCGATGCACCCAGGTAGCACAAAGATGTATTTAGGATTGAAGCTTCACTATTGGTGGCAAGGATGAAACGTCAGATAGCTGAGCATGTGGCGTGATGTTTGACGTGTCAGCAGGTGAAAGTAGAACACCAGGTTCCTTCTGGATTGCTACACCCGATTGCAATTCCAAAATGGATATAAGAGAAGATCGCCATGGATTTTGTCATGGGATTACCGATGACAAGGAATAGATGTGATGCCATATGGGTAGTCATAGATAGGTTGACAAAGACAGCTCATTTCATACATGTAAGGATGAATTATTCATTAGAGAAATTGGCCAAGTTATACATTGATGAAATTGTGAGATTACATAGAGTGCCAATAGCAATTATATCGAATCAGGACCCGAGATTCACATTGAGGTTTTAGAAGAAGTAACAGGAAGCCTTAGGTACTTAATTGACTTATAGCACTGCATTCAATCTACAGACAGATGGCCAATTAGAGAGAGTAATACAGGTGCTAGAGGACATGTTGAGGAGCTATGCCATTGAGTTTAAAGGCAACTGGGACCAGTATTTAGCACTATCAAAGTTTACGTACAATAATAGCTATCAAGCTAGCTTGAGCATGGCACCATATGAAGTATTATATGGTCGCTAATGCAAGACTTCGCTTTATTGGAGTGAAATGGGTAAGAGCACGATTATGGGGCAAGACTTAGTTTGGGATGTAGAAGAGAAGGTTAAGGTAATCAGAGAAAGGCCAAAAGCAGCCGCAGATAGGTAGAAATCGTACGCTGACCTGAAAAGAAGGGACATTGAGTATGAAGTGGGAGATTAGGTATTTCTGAAGGTGTAGCCATGGAAGAAGATGCTATGGTTTGGCAAGAAAGGCAAGCTTATTCCTAGATTCATCGAGCCTTATGAGATTATAGAGAGAGTGGGCCTGTTAGCTTATAGACTTGCCTTACCCCCTAAACTGCAACAGATACATGATGTCTTTCATATATCTATGTTGAGGCAGTACCGATCAGACCCAACACATGTAATAGTCTATGAGGAGATACAAGTATAGCCAGATTTGACATGAGGAAAAACTAGTGCAGATCTTAGCTACAGAAGTAAAGCAGCTAAGGAATAAGAAGATTCCACTAGTAAAGGTGCTTTGGAGACACCACAACTTGACAGAGGCAACATGGGAGAGTGAGGAGCAAATACGGAGGCAGTATTCTCACCTCTTTGCTTCAGGTAATTTCAAGGACAAAATTTCTTAAGAGGAAAAGAATTGTAATGCCAAATAGTCAAGGTCTTATGAACAGCATCGGCGCGGGCC
>CANXYI010085502.1:0-11556 GCA_948208565.1 Hura crepitans
TCTCTAATTCTCAACTGGTGATACCCAGATCTCATATCAATTTTTGAAAACACACCTGCACCTCTCAACTAATCAAAAAGGTCATCTATTCTAGGCAAAGGATAATGATTTTTCATAGTTACCCTGTTTAGCTGCTTATAATCAATACACAGTCAGAGCGACCCATCTTTCTTCTTTACAAACAACACAAGTGCTCCCTAAATGAGATACATTGGGTCTAATAAAACCCTTGTCTAATAGATCTTACTATACTTTAAGTTCTTTCAATTCAGTAGGTGTCATTAGATAAAGAGTAATAGATATTCGAGCTGTACTAGGATATACCTTAATTTTAGAGTCAAGTTCTCTCTGAGGAGGTAAACCTAGCAACTCATCAGGAAATACATCAAAAAATTCAAAAATAATTAGAATATGTTCAAGATTAAAGATAGAGGTATTTATGTCTATGACATAAGCTAGATAGGATTCACACCCCTTTTTAAAGAAGTTCCTGTGCTGTAACAGTGGAGATAAGATTATTCAAAAGGCTTATCTCACCATCCACTGTCATTGTCTATCCTCTACAGTCTGAAGGGTCAATTTCTTTTGTATACAGTCAATTATGGCTTGATGCTCAATTAGCCAATCCATTCCTAATATCACATCAAACTCATGGAATGGTAAATTAATCAAATCAGTAGAAAATTGATATTCATGGATCACTAGAGGACATTGCCTACATACCCTATTCATAGTTACACTTTGTCCTATAGGATTACTAACTCTAAAATCTATATCAACATGTTTAGGCTCTAATCCCCTATTATGTGCTTATGTAGTACATACATATGAATGAGTAGAACCAAGGTCTATAAATGCCAAAATTGGAACATGAAATAAATAAAAAGTATAAGTTATGACATCTGGTACTATAACCTCTTTTTTAGCTCTCACTGCATATTTTCTAGCTAGAGCATGAGCCTTAGACCTTGTACCTTGACTAGTACTAGGTTATTCTTCTTCTAACATGTTCTGAGGTGTAACTGTGGATACTTGAGTCTGAGCACCCTATGGTTGTCTCTGAGGACACTCTCTTCTATAATGGTCTTTAGCACCATAATTAAAACACTCTCCTCACCTGGCCAGCCTGCACTGCCCCTAATGTCTTTTTTGACAAGTATTACAAGTCAGAGGTCCATTCTTGTCACTTATTATGCCAGAACCACTATTAGCTTAAGGAGGCAATCAAGATCTACCTGTAGAGGCTTGACAAGATCTCTAGGACCATGCCTATCTCTGCTTCTGATACCCTAATTGAGATTGGGGTTGAGGCTAAGACTAAGGTCATCCCTCTCTTTTCTTCTTATTATCACCTGAGGTTACATTGGACTGCCCTATAATGAACTATTTCTCTCTTTAGAAGAAATCCCTTTTCTCTTGTAATATCTCTTCCATGTCATATGCAGTTGCCACAAGTACAGCAAAATCTTTTTTCCTTGGGTTTTGCTATCTGCATTCTCAACTCTACATTCAACCCCATAAAAAATCTCTTACATTTCTCTTTTTCATTGGGAATAAATTCTTTAGCATATTTTAACAGCCTAGTGAAATATGTTTCATATTCTAACACAGTCCTCCTTCCCTACTTCAGGTCAAGAAACTCTTGCCTCTTCTTATCTTTATATGATTTAGGTATGTATTTCTTCCCAAACTCTTTAATGAAAAACTCCCATGTCAAGTCTACAGGTGGTTTTCTTCTCTTGATAGTGTTCCACCAACTATAACCTTCTACTTGAAGGAGATAGGTAGTACACTGAAAACTCTATTCCTTATTACACTTCAACTATTCTAAAATTTTAAATATTTTGTCCAACCAATACTCAACTCTAGCATCATCATCTTCTCTCCTCCCTAAGAAATCAACAGCTCTAATTTTCTTTAGCCTTTCTAAATAGGTTTTTAATTAAGGAACTAGTGGTAGAGATGGTGATGGAGCTAGAAGAGGAGGTGGAATAGTAGTAGCAGTAGTGTGTCTGAGCAAATCCACTATCTATTGTACCAAAGCAAGAGATGCTTATAGCTAATGTTGGCTGAGCTTTTGTGGCTATGGCTATTGTGCAATATCACTGAGTTCAAGTACTAATGTATTGCCTGCCCCCTATAGAGTTTTAGGTGTAAAACTAGCCACCTCTTCAACCCCTCCTTCGAGTACCTGATTAGCTATCTATTACTGCAATAGGAATAACCTATCAGCCTTATATAGTGTGAAAGTTCAGAGGAATTTAGCCTTAGATAGTTGCACTCATGTACTCTACCTAGAAACTTTAAACTTAGGCTCTGATAGCACCAAAGGTGACACCTTCTACTAGATTCCTGAAGAAACCCAATAAGTGGTGCACTTCCCACTAGGTCACCTATCTTAAAATTGTCCTTCTAGTTTATTCATTTAACTTTTACCAATTTCTTATTATTTGATTCAGTTTAACTCCAAAATTGATTCTGTCTTTTTCTTCGCTCAGCTTAAGGTTATGATCACCTATTTATGCCAAAAATAGTCAATTATAGCTATTTAGATCTTAAATAAAATTTGACAGCATAACAGCTATCCAGGTCACTATCAAAATTGTTAAACTTATAAATCAATAAATTCATATTACATCTCTTGGACCCATCTAGTCCCCCAAATAATCAACCTAGCATCATCTATCTATCAATTCATCATCACAGGCCTTAGGCCATAATTAGATAATCCATAATCTAGAGCCTTAAGCTAACATACCAAGCATCCAATAAATAAGGCCATATATTCACATAGTATGATAATTTACTTATTTATAAACACTGTCTGCATCTATATATACATATTATAAGTTCTTTATTTACATGGCACCCATTTCCCCACCTAAGTACATTAAGTGCAAAACAGTATACTAAACACACAGCAACTTGCCAAAACTATCCTTTTAACCTTAACTGCATGCACTACGAGATAGTATCTCAATTTTGATTACATGCACACCGAAATAGGTACGCTAAGTATATAATATTCTTAGTGGTGAATTCAAGTATTTAAATCATATGACTATTGTTATCATGCACATATATAGTTATAATATCAAGGTATTCAGGTTATTATGACACAATTAAAGTATATATGTCAAATGACTAAAATGCCCTTATTTACATTTATTTAATTAATCATTCAGAACTTAAGTAATTTATTGGTTAATGCCATTAACATTAATGTATCGTATCAATAAATTTGCTATATATATCCAATTTTGAAAATACCATTGATTACATAAAATTCATTTAGTTATTTACTCAGAATCTAGATAATTTAATAATATCTACCATTATTAGTGTTTATAGGTCTTTTATTTCATTAAATTAATAGGCCCACCTAGCTAGATGATGCTTTAATACACTTGACCTAGGGGGATCTAAAACTATGTAGTGATCCATATTCTGGACCCCGACCACTGTACCAGCCAAAAAAATCATAGGGATCAGTCCATAGACCTCCTAAGTCAAATACCATATTCAGTCACTCAACCTAGTCTACCCAGCAAACTAATACAGTGATCCACATTTTAAACCCCGATTGCTACACCGGCTTAATAAAACCATAGGGATTAGTTCGTAGACATCCCAAATCACATATCCAAATTAATTGCACAATTTGGTCTGCCTAGTAGACTATTGTAGTGGCCCCTCTGACCTGCACTGCTGCACTAGTATAATCACATAAATAGCATTAACTGTGAAAAATCATATAATGGTCTATCCAATAGACTAGTACAGTAGCGCTAAAATGGACCTTGAACGCTGTACCAGCCCTACTTGAAAATCAAATAATATAGCAGCTACTAATCCTTAAGTTGACCGATTAAACCATCTTGTGGGTGCCTAACTAAGGTCTTATTAACCTTAATTTATGTTTATTTCTTTATCAATTAACTTCTTATAATATTCTTAAATTAAAAATATACAGTAATTTTTTTTATCTTACAGTCAAAATTTAGCCTAACCTGGCATGGGCATAATTAGGCTATACCGAGTTAGTTTCTAAGTATATTTTTAAGTCCTATGATGGCCAATAATTAAGTTATATTATTATTGATTTTAATCGACAATGAATCATCCTTTATTAACCATTTACTATCTAGGTTTATTTTGGTTCAGGTAATGATCAATTTAGACAGTTATAGGTCATTTACATGGTTTGTGATAGTCATTTTTAGGTCCATTTTTTAGCCTTTTTTAGTGTAGTTTTCACCAATAAATTCATAGTTTCCATAGGCCTCAAGCCAATCTGTAACGGCCTAAAAAATCATCATTTTGTGAAATATACTCCTGAGCTTGATATAGTGACATTTAGGACACTGAAGGGTCACATAGTAGCCAAAAGGGGTGTTCGTCAACTAAACTTTGATCAACCCAAAAATGATGAAAAAGAGTGAATTAAAAGTTTAATAGAACCAATAAATCATTTTGAGCTAAGAATTAGTGAATGGTGACTTCAATTGAGGTTGTACTAGGACAGCTTCGGGAAATGCCCAGATGGACCCAAAAATATCATACCCTAAAGCTCAAAAATTCCAATGAGTCTAATGGAGAAGGAATTTTAATATTCTAAGGTCGTTTGATAATTATTCAAAATTTTTAAATTACCCGAGTGAATAGTAACCCTAGCTCTCGAAGGAATTTTGACTTAAAATTTTGTAGGACCTTTATTATGAATAATAAAAAATTGTTGGCACTAGAATCATGATTTGTGGTGGTCCAAAGAAATTATTTGGAATTTTCAAAATTTAAAGAAAAATAGAATTAATATGGGTCATCCGATCGAAGTGTAGATGTTATATGTGAAGAAATATTTTAGTTTAGAGTTCTATGGAATTTTGTAGGAATTTTCAAAGGCAAACCCTTATTATGCCATTTTGTGAAATCGTGTAAAATGATGGAGGAAGATGGAATTAATGGTTCTAGAATGGCTTTGACATGACTGGGAGTCTACTGTAAGTGAATTTAGTAAAAATATGCTTTGTATTTTAGAGAAATATAGGATTAGAGTTATGTGTGTGTGTATAGAAATTGTAGTAGTGTATGTGTGCATGGTAAATTGGAAGTTTTATGCATGCTAGGATGGGTAATTAGAGTAGATAAGATGATGTGGATGTGTTTTGGATGTGAAAAGTATTTGGAAGTATGTGATGCATGTATGACCAAATGCATGACATGTATGCCATAGCATGTGCATGGGTGCATGGCATGAATACATGGGATATTAGGATTGTAACATGAAGTATGACATAGAAGTGACATGGAATATGGTGATAGTTGCATGGTTATAGGTTAAAATATGATGAGGCATGATGTACAGATAATGTATGAGATTGACATGTAAGGATATGGTATATAATAAGTATAGTGTAATGTTAGGAATAAGTTTAAGAATTTAATTAATATGTGTTGCTTAAGAAATTGTGTTAGAAATGATAATTAGGTAGGACAATATGGAAATCATGTTTCATAGTGTGGAATACTCTAAGGTTTAATGGTAGGAGGTAAGAAGAGAAGGAAAAATGACTAAATAAATAGTACAAGAACTTACCAAATGAATAGTAACATTTTCATAATAGGACCCATAACTATTTTGTAAAATAAAAGTGACCCATAACTATCTCATAAAAATAATTAGATGAAAGGGCTTATAATTATGCCTCACTAATATGAAAATAATCTAAATAGATACTGGTAAGGGAAAAAAATTTTAAGTTGACTTAATTTAAAAAAATAAAGCTAGAAATAGAGCTGCACTTTATAAAGTGCTAAAGAATAAAATCATATGACATGCTAAAATACTGTGAATGCATAATTTATAAATAGACAAAAATTGAATCAATAAACATATGTTAATTTTATGGAACTCAGGTATAAAAGTGAAAGTATATTGGATAAGGCATTAAATGTACTTATATGGCATAATGGTTCCAAAGAGTATCATAATAATACATTATAGTCAACATCAAATCTTATAAGTAATAAAGTGCCACCAAGATCCTAAGAGTAAAAAGGGTAAAATATTGAAAATGGTAAAATATTGGACATGGAAAAAAAGAAGTTATTATCTTACAACAAATAAAAGGGATGCATGGAATAAGAGGATAAAATATTATGAGGCAAAATATAGTAAGACAAAAATACGTATACTACTACATAAAAAAGAAACTGGAATAACACTAAGTGAATAACCTAAATCATAAACTAGCATATTAATAAAATAAGGTAGTGTTCCCCTTATGGATATTCAAATAAAGAAATTAGTGAGCAATGGTAGTAAATATAATAATATGGATATTGGCCACTAGGTGAGTATACACTAGATATGTTGACCTGTCAACAAGGGATTAGCAGCTATTAGAGGTTGAGTTTGAATAGATTTTAGCTTGTGTATGGCAGGTGCAACCGTTGAGTATTTATTTGAGCCTACACACTCTGGCTATTGGGAGGTCTATAAACTGATCCCTGCTAACCACTTAATGATTGTGGATATTAGGAGGTCCTACAAAGCTGATCCCTACTATCCACTAGATATGTTGGGTATGATGAGGTATTTTGGGATATTGAGAGGTCCCACAGACTGATCCCTACTATCCCCTTTGAAGATATTAGGAGGTCCAGGGACTGATCCATGCTATTTGCCACTCTGATATTGAGAGGTTCTAAGGAACTGATCTTTGCTATCAGATAGAGGGCGTGTATAGATGCCGAGGTCCAAAATATGGGCCACTATACAAACTTATGTTTTGTCTAATTCTTAGACTCAGTAGATGCAGTTATTGAGGCCTAAAATAGGGGCCACTACACAATATAACTCTCGATATCTAGTGGATAGGAGTTTTTCCTAAGCTTTGGAGATTATAACTAAAATAACAGAGGAACTTAAACAAAGTTAGTAACATTAATGAAATGACTAGGGTCTTAAGCATAATGTTTAGAACAATCTAAGAGTAAAATCAATATGAATAAAAGATAAGCTATAAGAAGATACCCAGTAAACCCAAATAATTTTGTAATAAATCCTAGAG
Organism: Hura crepitans; assembly: GCA_948208565.1. Lineage (NCBI taxonomy): Eukaryota > Viridiplantae > Streptophyta > Magnoliopsida > Malpighiales > Euphorbiaceae > Hura > Hura crepitans. Next base: position 7,074 of record CANXYI010085502.1, read on the forward strand.
GACATAAATGACTCATGTAAGATAAGACAGATGGTAAAAGCATATATGAATGGGTAGTTTATAAAGGGGTGAAACCATCATACATAACCCTTGAATTAACTATATCACTAAAATAAGACATTAAATACAGAAAGAGTGAAAATTTTAATAATGATAACAGTATGCCTAACTCAGTATTGATGAGATAAGATATTAAATCACCTAAGCCAGCTAATAGTTGGTTGTAAACCCATAATTAATGAAAACATACACATAAAGTCTCAAGTAATAAATGGAACTAGAAATAGAATGAATGATATAAACTCGGGTTAGTAGTTGATAAAATATATTAAGGTAAACAAGGAATTGTAAGCATGTCTAAAATAAACTCTTAATGAGTGGTACAGTAACTAGTCACATAGTTTGTGCCTAGAAGTAGCATATTAAATAGAGCTTAGAAGGTGCTAGAGCAGTTTAAAAGTAATAACATGGATATTAGTTAATCCATTATTGGATATTTGATTGTGTTTAGTTGAGTTCATGGCACAATGCATGTTTGGTTAAATTCACCATTGAGTGTATACTTAGTATATCAGTTGTCTCATACACAGGTAATAAGCTTGACTGGCATTCTAAAGGTGACCAGCAAGCCAAAGACTGTCCAGGTAAGATGATGTCCTTTTAAATTGATATGTTTTAGCAAATAAAGGCACTCAAGCATGTTACCATGGTTTATTGGGTAATATTATGCTTAAACAGTTAATGTGTTGCCCTATAACTAGATAAGAAGGAGTATTTAGCTACAGATAATAGCTTAGGTTGATAATTGGATGTAAAACTAGGTGTATGAATGCCATATGCCTAGGAGGTGTATCATAGATCATTGGTTCTATAGAAAAAAATTCACACAAAATAGGATAAACCTTAGTAAAAGTTAAATAAAAGCTGCCTAAGGAAACCTAAGGATGGGTGACCTCTGGGAAGTAACATCTTTTGCTTGTTTTCTTATAAAACAGGCAAAGGGTGTTACACAATCATCCCTTAGGCCACTTAAAAGGCCAAACCATAGGTATTTATACCATACCATAATCTTGTCTCATATTAGCCAATCTAGGCACAAATTACAGGCATATTGCAAGCCATTTCTCAAGTTCACTTATAGTTCAAGTTAATGTCCCATTTTAAGTCATTCTCCTATGTCTACATACCAAGTGTCTTTACATTCATCAAGTTCATTATTTACATTCGTTTAAGTTATGCTAATTCCACATGTTTGTCCAAATCAAGCCAAGGAAACTATACCATTTTATGTCTATTATCTTAGGCTTTAAGGCACACATTCATTACTTCACAAATTATCTAAGTTTATATGCCATTTCCTTTAATATTGCTCTTAGTTCATAGCCTCTCAATGGCTTTAATCATGCATTTTATTAACATCTACCACACATTCATGCTTTCATGTGCACTATAAGCACTTCCACACATACACACAGATATATATCAAGTCATGGCTACTCAAAACTGATTATGTTCACACCTTAAACATCACCTTTAACTATTAAATCAAGCAATTCACATGCATATACACATGCCAAAGCTCTTGATCCTAAGAGGTAAACAAGCCAATCATAGTTTAAACACTCTTGCCACATGATCATTCACTATACCATAACTCTTGAAATCACCCTAACTAAGAAACACATGTGTATTGTAGGCCTTAAACCTCTCGGCCATTCCCTAAATACATGCCAACCACATAAAAATCACCTCATACACACTAGCATTCCACATCATTCAATTATATAAGCATACATGCCAATTTGAAACCACTCTAAATTAACTTATATACATAATTCAATCCCCTAAACCTCTTGGCTAGCAAGCAAATTCACACCTTCACAAGTCAATTTCATAATTACAACTACCTAATGGACATTCATCTATGCTAGATTCATTAAGAATTCACTAAGGTCAACTTGACAACCAATTAAGCATTTTAATGGTCACACTTAAAGCAATTTCCAGCCATGAAAATTAAATGGCATAAAGTGAATGCTAGGATTCACTTACCTCTTATCAATGGAAAGCAAAACTCCTTCACTTTAAGCCTTCACAATGCTAGGAATTCTAGCCCTTTTTCACATTATTCTTCCCTATTCTTTAAGCCAATTTGCACTTTAATTCCCTTAAAAATCATATTAATGCCATCCATTAGAACTTAGGCTTTATAAGCAACCATTTTTACCCATAATTTCCCTTAGAAAAATTATGAAACCCTATGAACACTCACCTTAAAGGCTTGCTAGAAACTTTTTGACCTTAGCACCTTTAGTGAATTTTATTAAATTATTGAAAGCTCTTTTTTGCCTTGATTATTTTTCTACAATTCTCCTAACATATAATAGTGAATTTAGGTGACAACTTCTAGATGAAAATGCTTGGAGAAAAGCATAAAAATAGAGATTTCCCCCGAGTGTGGCGTCAGTTCCTGCCAAGAAAGAAGTAAGAAATTTTTCTTCTATTGTGAGTGGGTTTTGCCACTTGGCACCATGTGTTGACATGTGTAAGGACCTTAGCCTAGTTTTCTTGGCATACGTAGGTCCCACAACCTCTCGAACTATCCTAAAACGGGTCAATTTGGGTAGAAATTTCAAGAAATTATTAAAAATCATAAGAACCTCAAAAAATTACACCTTTTATTTTAAAATTTCTAATTTAATCCTCTCTACATGTTCGTAAATTTTCCCGACCAAATTCCATTGATGGGATAGTTTTCAGACTACCTCGATTTACATGCCAAACTCTAAAATTATGAGAATTGTCAAATGGCCTCAAAATTCAAAAATTCCTTCACTAATGGACTCAAGGGAATTTTTAAACTTTAGGATATAATATTCTCGGGTCCCCTTGGGCACATCCCGAGTCATTCTCTACCTGACTAAGTTTAACCCTATAAAACATTAGTTTACAGCCCAAAATAAATTATTGGTTCTACTAAATTTTTAATTTCACCTTTTTTATTAGGTTAAAGCCCCTCAAAGCTTCATGACCAATGTTGCTACCTCAATTCTCATGTAAATGTCTCAGCACCATAGGCACATTTCACAGACCTAATGGCACTATTCATGGAGCCTTGATGTATAGGTGCTACACATTTGTACTTATATTATGCATGGATATATATATCATTGCATGTTTGCTTGATGACAGGTGTGAGACCTTGTTTGATACGATTATGTGCTGAGAATATTTTATAGATTAGGGGACCAGATGGGTCTAGGAGTTGTGAGAATGATGTTGACGAATATAGAAGTGTTTTTTGTAAGTTTAAAATTTTTTATTTTTCACTTGGGTAGCTATCATACTGTGCAAATTTTTTACGAGACGTATTCTTGCAATAACCCAAAAATCTCGACTGTCATGAATAGTACTTCCCAAGAAGAATAGTGCTTCTTGAGACTTGAGTTACACTAAGCACATCGACGGGAAGTATTAATTACAAGAGAATTTTAGGCAAAGTTTGAAGCCAATATGAAGTCATTCGAATGGTTAAAAATGTTAATTAAGATTTTATGGCAGTGTTTTATAAATAGCGTGGCAAGCAAAGCTGAACTATAAAATAAATTAAAAATTGCTCAAAATAATTCAAAAATATTACAACCTATTACTCAAATATTCCAAATAGTCCAATGGCTTTAGAATTAGAATTTTTTGAGTTTGGGAACTATTTTTACCAATTTTTGGGATAGAAAATATATTAATTTTTTAGATTCTTGTCGAAATTTGGGCACAAATTTTGAGAGAATTTAGGGCTTGAATTTATGGAATTTTAGGGATAGGAATGGAGGAAAACTGAAATTTCTATCAATTATAATAATTTTTTGAAGCAAAGAAAAAATTATTTTTCAAAAAGTATATAAGGGGGATTTTTTTCTCTCCTCCCTACATACACTAAAAACACCTATGCTCTACCCCATTCCCTTCAAAACCTAATCACCACCTCTCCATCCTCTCTTTCTTAAGTTTTCTCTCCTCAAAGGTACCCATTGTGTGAGTTTACACCCAAAACGATTAGAATTTTGAGAGGAGTCTGTGGACACCAAAATCATCCAGAACGACGGAGTATTTTGGGAGAAAAATTGGAAAGAAAATCGAGGTGAATAGTAACTTTCTCTCTCTCAATTTTTCTTTTTTCACAAGTTCTTAAGATGTTGTAGAGCATGTATCTAGGTTTGAAATATGTTTTCGACTTCTAAATTATTTTATACTATGTATTGAAGTTCATACCCTTTTATATTCGAATGTGAAATGACAACCCGAGCCTCCCGAGGCAAGGAGAAGGCTTAGGCTAACTTTGGAGGTCCTGTACAACCTTGTTATGTAAGTGTAATCACTTTGATTTAAATATTCAATTATTGTATTATGTATATTATGTCATATATGTAATAAACAAAAATAAATGCTTAGAAATTGAAATAAATGCTATAAAAATTATTTATGA
>CANXYI010085527.1:0-16672 GCA_948208565.1 Hura crepitans
GTAATATTATTTTCTATACAAATATTTTAGGTATTGTCTTTAATTTTATTATTTTAAATAGTCTTTGAAATATATAGATTGTAGATATTAGTAAAAAGTTATTTTAAAAAAATTCAGTTCATTTAAATAAGTGTATAAAAAGTCTAAATTGAATAAACGAATCATTTTTTTTTCAAAACTTCGATTTTTGATTTTTTTCCATTCGATTTGATCATAAATTGAAAATTGAATCATTCTCAACCCTATATAGCATAATAAGATAGTGGCCATATATAGTTTCAAAACTCCTTTACGCCATGTTCACAAGTTTGTGGCCTTCATTTGAGCGTAAATTCAACATTAACTGGAAAAAGAAAATAAAAAAAAGGAAAAATGGGGTGGGACGGCTGTAAGTGTGAGCATGAATGTAAAATGCAGTAATTATAATAGGTAAATCATTAAATAGTAAGGTAGATTAGGGTTTAAAAACATTATTTTTTTGTCAAGTTTTTAAAAATATTATATGTATTATATATAATTAGTTATATATTATTATATAATAATTATAAAATATAGGGATATTATAAATCTAGCTAAAAATATGTAATTATATAATATATAATTATATATTATTATTAAATATATATTATACATAACTATATATAATATATTTAATAAAATATATTGATTCAGAATGTCCTATTTTTTGTTCGGATTGATTTAGAACGGATAATCGGATCGGGATAGAATTGATAAATATTTAATTTCAGTCTTGTCCTAAATTTAAATTCTATTCGGGATTTGGGACATGTTCTTTTTAAAAAAAATCAATTTTTTACGGTTTGAAATATTTTGGAACGGTTTTTAGGTTTGGTTCAAATTTTCCGTATTCCATGCAGACCCTAACTTAGAATGTTCTTTCTATTGTTTTGTAGGTCGGAGCTACACTAAAAATTAAAAATCATAAAACAAAGAAACGGTTTGATTTATATTTAAACTGCTTCAAATCATATTAAAACATTTTTAATTATACTGGATTGGGTTGATTTTTTACATTTAAACCATTATATTCATCTTAAATGGATTGGTTTGAGTTTATCTCTAATTTAACTTAACCCTTGAACATCCCTAGTCGAAACTCTATTGACATTATATCATGGCGAGCGCATATATATTATGATTATCAATTTATATTATGTTTGATTTCTTTATTTACATTATGGTCATTTTGAGAATTATCAAATTTATATCAATACTTATGATTTTTTATATCCCTAATTAATATATAGATATATTAGGAAAATAATATAATTTTAATCATATAACTTTTTTAATATGTATTAAAAAAATAAATTTATATTTATAGGATGGAGAGAGCGGTCTCCTTTAGAGGTGAGCAAATTTTAGGTTGAATCGAAATAACCGACCGAACCGATTGATTTTTTCAATTCGGTTCTGTTATTTGGTTATTTTAGTTCGGTTTTTATTCTAAGAAATTTCGATTATTTCGGTTCAGTTTTAGAAGTTAAAAACCGTAAAAAAACCGAATCGACCAAATATTAATAAAAAATATATTTTTTTAGTTATATAATTAAAATTATTTGAATTTTAAGGGTATATATTGAAAAACCGAACCATAAAATTTCGGTTAACCAAATTTTTATGGGTTTATAAATAGATTTATACATGAATTAAAAAATTTGATTAATCAAATTAACCAAACCAAACTAACCAAATTATTTCGGTTCGATTCAATTCGGGTAGTAACTAAATCGGTTCGGTTTTCGATTAGAAATTTATTAAAAAATCGATGTTCGATTAAATCGATTCGATTCAATTATTGAACCGAACTGACCGATGCACAGCCCTAGTCTCCTTCCTTTCAATGAAACCCATGCTTTACTAGCTGCTATTGCCTTCTCGTCTAATGGGTGCCTACAAAAGTCATATTCGACATAAGTTATATTATTGCATTAACTTGTAGAGATTACCTTAGGTTTTGAAATTACCCTTCGTAGTAAAAAGGTTTTTGATTACATATTCTGATATCTGCTAGCACTCTTTTCCTAAAATAGATGCAGGTTAAATCTCAAATTGTAAAAATTTAAAATAAAAATTTGAAGGTTTTTAACTCATAGCTTGTGTTGGTCCTGCTTTGGCGAGTCCTAATATGCCTCAGCTGATTTTTCCTCTTTTCACCTATTAGTGCCTCTTTGGCGAGTCCTAATATGCCTCAGCTGATTTTTCCTCTTTTCACCTATTAGTGCCTCTCTATCTTATTTTTCTAGGATAATTAAAAATTTGATCCTAACATTTAGAGATTATAACAATTAAAATTCTAACATTTCTTTTATAATAATTGAAATTTCAAATTATTACTTTACAACCATTGAAATTTTACATCTATTTTTTTTTGTCAAAAATTAAAGTGTTTGGTGCCATGGCAGTTATACAAATTCATCAAATGCAAAAATTTCTTTAAAAAATGCTGATGTGACATTTTTTTTGTAAATAGTAGGCTTTTTTTTTCAATATTTTTAGCATATGATGTGTTTTGAATAGTTGTTATAGCGGTAAATTACTTCGAAAAAATTACCAATGTGGCATTTTCAATAGATAGCAGGCTTATTATTTTCAAGGTTTTGAATATTCGATGGATCCTATATAGTTGTCATGTCACCTCACAGTTTGATTTTTGATAGAAAAATAAATGCATGATTCTAATTGTTATGAAATGATTATTGAAGGTTCGAATTGCTAAAAAAAGAAAAAAGTTAAGAGTTCTAATTGTTATAACCCCTGAATGTTAAGATCAAATTTATAATTATTCTTTTTTTTTTCTTTTCTTACTTTTCTAGACCTATCTAGAAGCCTCTTAAGTGGTGAAAGCAATAACTTTCATTGTGGATCTTCTTTTTACATTATATATTTTAAGGTAACTTTATAACATAAGTACGTACTCATCATAATAGTCTTTCAAGTGACCCCTCTTATATCCAATGCATATAATAGCATTTTTGCAAAGAATTCCACTTACTAGCACATACCCTTTTTCACCTCAAATTCATCATTTCTACTAGGAAACATCTGACACATTATACTAGTCATCACTAACTTATTGAGGGTAGTTCTAAGACCTAATTTTACATTTTTATATGATAACATCAATAAGAGAATAAATATGAAATCCTCTTATCTTGTATACCTATGATAGTCATTATTGATTAAGTGTTCACTTTTTGCCTTAAGCCAAAAATAATGTCTATTCCATTGGGATAGAGACATAAGAATGTCTATTCCATTGGAATAGAGACATATTAAATAATCACTCTATTGGTTTTCTCTCTTTGTAATTTTTCACACTTTTGGTTACTTGCTAGAATTCATATCTAAGGGTTGCATAAGCCGATGCTCAAAAATCATTTTAAGTTCACTAATGTCTTTAATTGCAAATTCACTATAAACTTACACATACCTTCTTTCACCTCAAATTCATCATTTCTATTAGGCAACATCTTACACACTATATTAGCCATCACCAACTTATTGAGTTGTAGTTTTAATTTTGGATGTCATCCTACCACTCCAAGCACACCCTTTAGCATACCTCTTATGAAGCTTAATTATACATTTTTATGTTATAGCATTAATAATAGAACAAAGACACTTATCAATTATTTACCTAACTATTAAATCACAGTTATATTATTGATCAAGTGTTAATTTTTGCTCCATCGGGTTATAGGCATATTCAATAACCACTCTATTGGTTTTTCCTCTTTATAATTTTTCTTACATTTGATTACCTGCCAGAATTCATATTCATGAGCTGCATAAGCTGTTGCCTAAAAATCATCTTCAAGTCCCAATGTAGAAAATTCGTTCTTGAAACTCATAGCCAAATATTTGGCACAAGTTTTATGACATAAATTTGGCAAATATTGTTTTGATTGCATCAATAAGCCCCTAGAATTTGAAAACTAAATAAAACAACAAAGTTACATAATTATTTGGAAATTGAATGGAAATCAATTAAAAATAATATTTTGTTATAGATTACCACTTTTTGTCTATTTGACATTATTGTTCAAGGCTTTTCATCAATTCTAGGTCCAATGCATGATTTAAGCAACTCTAAGAAAATAAAATTCCAGGATGCCCCACATTTTGATTTAATAATAGCAAAAGCTAATGGTATAATTCCTTTATTCCTATCAAGATTAATAGCTACTAACTAAAATCCACCATAAGGGCCCTTGAGATTGTAGCCTAACCTTCTAAGAACCTATCTTTCAAGGCATGTAAGCATATAAATAGCCTTTTAAATACAAGCGGTTCATCTAAATTTTGTCCCTCCCTATATTCAACTTTTGCAATATTCTCGAGGTTATGTTTTAATAATAAATCAACATATTTGTGTGATTTACCATGACTTCTAAATGTGATCCTTCACTTTCATCCCTTATCGTGGTTCTAGTCTATAAAGTTGACAATTAATCAAGTACATTTATGTGCTATTGTCAGTTAACTAAACCTAGATCAACTTATATTAGGGTCTGACACTAAATGCTTGTCAAGCCTCTTTCCTATCCATTTACGGTTAGCCTTCACATTTTTATTACTTATAGGGCGTTATACAATTGTGTTTGTTCTTTAAGGTTTTAATCGTGAAACTCTCCATCCGGGGTTAATGTTACATGAATTCTCTAAGGACATCCATCGCTTTTACATTTAGATGTTACTCTTTTTGATAGAACAAATAGACTGTTCTATAAGTATCTAGTTTGATGAACATCTGTTGAATATTCTAGATATAGATGTTGGTGGTTACCTATTCTGTCATACCTTAAATCTTGGTTTAATTATAATTTGATTCTCTTATCCACTATAATCATGTGATTATGATAAAATTGGATTATGATACGATTTGCTATAAATTTCTAAGATAAAATCTTTACTTATTATAATTCTTTTCTATTATACTTGTAACTCAAATTTTATATATATCCATTTTTATCAGTACAACATATATATGGGGATTTTATTCTTTACATGGTATCAGAGCCATAAGAAGTTAAATCAACCTGCTCTTTTTTTTCTTAACCCTTTTTGTTATAGACATATTCTGTTTTAGCCCATGTTTTATTCTTCTTTTGTTTTGTGTATTGCAATGGTTAACAACATTAATGTTTTTTCTCTTGTTAAGTTAGCCTCAACCAATTTTATTCTTTGGAACAAGCAACTTCTTCCTTTCTTTTGTGGTTGTGGTTTATCAGATCATGTTTAAGGTGATTCAACTCTGCCATTAAGTTGAATTCTAATGGCTCATCTAGTTTAGATTACTCTATTTAGTTTCAATGGGATCAATTGCTCGTTAGCTAGATTATATCCTCAGTTTTCGATGCTCTTATTCCTCAAATTTTTAGAGTTCATACTATTAGAGAAGCTTACAACAAGCTTATGCAAGCCTATGCTAGTGGTTCTAAACCACAAATTAGAGAATTATGTTATCATCTTTTTACTTTACAGCATGGCATTGATAGTATTTCTACTTACACATAGAAAGCTAAAGGTATTTCTAACCAACTTGCTACATTACAACATCCTATTCCAGAAGATAATCTAGTTAAATTTATTCTACAAAGCTTGGCACTTGCTTTGGAGGCTTGTATGGAATCTATTGGACTTAATGATTTATTGGGTCTTTTTTTGAATAAAGAATGCCAATTGAAGTTGGAGAATCTTAATGATAGTGTTATATCCTTGCCTACAACACATTTTACTATTATGCACAATGGTAATTCATATGAAAGAGGTAGAGGTCATAGTAATAATCATGTTCATGGCATTAATTCCTCAAGATTTGGATTTTATCATTAATTTCTATATCCTCTTAGGTCAGTGTTCTAATCACCTTTTTGCTAACTATTTTACTAACTATTCAATAGCTTCTATTATGGTATTTTTAATTATGAAGGAAAAGGATATCACATGAAAGTTTGCTTATCACCTAAACAATCCAAATATAATTGTGCTACCACTCTAAATACCAACCTCACCGTTACAAATGCCTTTTCTTCCATACAATAGGTTGTTGATACTGGTAACACAAATTACTTGACTTCTGATTTGGGAAACTTTTTTATTCACAATGAGTATTTTAGACCAGAAGAGGTTGCAGTAGGTAATGGATCTAAACTTCCTACCTCTTATATTAGTTTTAATTTTTTTTTTTTGGGATTTTCTTGTCTTTATTTTCATTGTATTCTTCAAGTCTCTAATGCTACTCATAATTTGTTAGCTATAAGTGCACTAACAAAAAATAACAAAGTTTCTGTGGAACTCTTTTCTGATCATTTTATGATAAAGGATTTGAAGACGAATAAAATTTTAGCATAGTGCCAGAATAAAGATAGCCTTTATTGCGTCTTACTCTCTGCTATTTCATTCTCTCATCGAGCAAATCAAGTCTCTTTAAAGACTTGGCATGATTGTCTAGGACATACTATATTTTCTATAATAAGAAAGACTATTAGTTTATTAGTTATTGATTTTTGTTTTCTAACTTAAGACATTCTTGTTTCATAAGCAAGAGCCATAAACTTCCATTTTCTATCTCTAATTATCGAGTTACTAGTCCGTTAGATTTGATTTATTATGATTTGTGAGGACCCACTAATATTTCTTCTATTGATGGCTTTGTCTATCATGGGCTTTTCTTTGATTGTTTTAGCAAATGCTATTAGATATATTTTATTAAACACAATTTTGAAGTGCTTAGTACCTTCATCAAATTTCATTTTATTAGTGAGAAGTACTTTGGCCATTCTATTAAAACCTTTCAAGATAATTGGGGCGAGGAATTTAATCCTTGAAAAAGTACTTATCTAAAAATGGTATCTCACAAAGAAGTTCTTGCTCTTATGCTCCAAAGTAAAATAGTTGTGCTAAAAGAAAATATCGCCATATTATTGAAATCGATAGAGTACTTCTAGATCATGCCAAGCTTCCCTTGAATTATTGAACCTTTGCTTTTAATGCAGTAGTTCTATTATCAATTGCTTTCCTATAGTTAGATTACAAAATAATTCTCCTTATATGGTTTTATTCAAGGAAAAACCCAACTATTTTATCACAATCATTTTTTGCTGTCTTTATAACCCATTGCTTAGATTATACACTAAAGCTAAACTTTTAACTTGTTCTATTGCTTGTGTTGGTTATAGTAAAATAAATAAGGGTTATTGATGTTTAGATCTACTTACTAGCAAGATTTATGTCTCATAACATGTTATTTTTGATTAAAGATCAAAGTGGTGTTATATCAAATCAACTACCTACTTTCTCACCAACCATTGCTATACTAACTGACATTTTACCTCATATACCATTAATTTTTATCCTTAGAACATGACTTAGAACAATAACCTGCATAGAACTTAGATAAGTATCTAGAACATTACCAAGTATAGATACCAGTTAGTACTTAGAATAGATATCGAAATAGACATTAGCTTGCACTTGTGGTTGATTTATAACAATATGGTTATTTACCTGTAGTTTAGTGTTCCGTAGAATAGCCAATCAATCTTTTATGAATAGATGACTTTCCACTTTATAGAATAGGCTATTCTATTTACTAAAACACATTTTATGATTATCATATCTCAAACTAGCATGTCAAAGCCAAAGGCTATGGTCTTTTCTACAAAATTACCAATTGATTTAACAAGTTACAGTGAAGTTGCCTATCACGCACATTAGAGAAAAGTTATGGCACATGAATATAATGCCCTTATTAAAAATGGCATTTGGCTTTTGGTTCTTTCATCACTTAATATGAATTGAGTGGGTTGTAAATAGGTGTTTAAAATAAAATTTGAACTTGATGGTTCTGTTGAATGTTACAAAGCTCGCTTGGTGGCTAAAGACTTTCACTAATGACTAGTTATAGAGTATTTTGATACTTTTAGTCCAGTGGTTAAGCCTATAACTATTTGATTAATTCTCTGTTATAATATCTTTGAAATGGAAATGGATTTAACTAGATGTTTCTAATGCCTTTTTGTATTGTACTTTGGATGAGATAATGTTAATGACTAAAATACAAGGTTTTATTGATCTTTTTTAACTAGATTATGCTTGCTCTCTCAAAAAGTCTATTTATGTGCTCAAAGAAGCACTAAGGATATGGAATAAGTGCTTAACTAATTTTTTAACTATATATGATTTTGCCCATTCTAAAACAAACATTTCTTCATTCTATATGCATTCTTATTCATTCATCTGTTCTATTTGGTTTATGTTGATGGTTTGATTGTTACATACAATGATTCTAAAGTAATTAATTAGTTGGTCGACTTTCTTTCACAATCTTTTGCCTTGAGGCAACTTGTTCACTTAAACTATTTTCTTGGGATAGAAATGTTGTAGACTAATAATGGTCTTTATCTAATACAATAAAAGTACATTAATTAATTACTTTAGCTTGCTCAAATGGCTTCTTGTTTTAGAATTAACACTTTAGCTTGCCCATAAGAAAAATTGGCACTTAAAATAGGCAAAATTTTTAAAGATTCCACTTTATACTATAGTTTAGTTAGTGGTTTACAATATTTGACTTTTACTATAACAAGTATTGCATTTGCCATTAACAAGGTGGCTTAATTTATACCTGCACCTATAGATTTACATTGGGTTGCTATCAAATGCATCTTGCGCTATCTTAAATAGACAAGTTCTCATGGCCTCCATTTTTGTAAGTCTTCTAATTCTAATTTACAAGGGTTTTCTTATGTGGATTGGGGTGGTTGTATAGCTATTGAAAGTTTACCTTTGGTTTTTTTTTTATTTTTCTTAGTCAAAATCTGATCTCATGGTCCTCAAAGAAGCAATGATAGTTGCTTGCTCTTTTTTAGAGGCAGAATACCATGCTCTGGCCATTACAGCCTTAGAAATCACTTGGTTACAATCCTTGATATGTGAAATTGGGTTCTTTTGGAGTCCTTTCATATTCTATGGTGTGATTTTTAGATATGTATGCCTAGAAACAATCATTTAAGGTCACTTCTCATGTATATGCCATTTCATCTATTAATTCAAGGCATTCTTTATTATTAAATGCTAATAAATCACATCATTCATTTATTTGTTTATAATTTAAACTATTTAATAAAGTCCTTGGTATAAAATCCATAATGTAAAGGAAATCATAAAGTGTTCATGATGTAAAATTCCTTTTGTATGCAAATGTGTTTATACCGAAAACTTCCTTGGTTGAAGTATTAACAAGATAAGACATTGATAATGCAGATAGACTAGCACATGTTATGCTTCTTAACTAAGTCAAGTAGTAGTTTTCATAAGCTATAAGCATGATATGTTTAAAGTTATCACATGGTTGCTTCTTTAAGAAAGGAGTTCATTGAAGACATAGCTATGAGATAATCACATAGGTACTTAATTTATGTTAGTGATTTAATCTCATTATAGCAACTATGAAAATGTCCTTAGACTTGAGATCATCAAAGTTATCTTGGATACCGAACACTATATTTTGACAGAATAGCTTATTCCTCACCAAGAGGCATTCATAGCATAGTGATTAATATAGTATGAAGTATTTAAAGATAGCTGGATGATCAATAAAGGATTCACAAACCTTTCTTTTATCTACGATGGTTAATTAGACATGTGAGGAGATTTATTGTAATTAGCATGTCAATTATAGAAGTAGGTTAATATTATGCATAATTTTCCTTATGTTTGATTTGTTTATTGAATGATAAGAATCAAAATTGGAATTTTAGATTTTTTACGTACTCTTATACACCTGCTTTTACGTGGATTTATGTCCGCATGGACATGCAACGGTTAAATTTTTTTACTTCATTAAATGATAAAGATGTAATAGATCCTAGGATGTATTTTCTTTAATAAATGGTTTTGATTTTTCGTTAATAAAAATCGCCTTTAAAATAGATTTTAATAAAGGCCAATATCTTAGAGATGGGAGTTAAATAGTTACCGTGAATTTCTATGTAATTATGGGTAATCGTTAGGTCATCACTTAATCAATAAATAACCCCTTTTTTATGTATATTCTTGTATCCTATTATTTATTATGTTTTAATTATTGTAATTTACATTTTTGAATAAATGATGCGTAAAGACGATAAATGATTTGAATATAATGCATGCTTATGTGGAATAGGATTCACAAACGTTGGAATATAAAAGAGATATATTGTAAATGCATAAATAAGATACTGATTTCAAATTCTTTTTGGACAAAAGATCAATAGGTTTTTAATGTAGAACTAGGTGGAGACCCCATTAAAACACCTCATTCTTCTATAACAGTGACTCTATAAGGACTGAGAATTGAATCTGAAAGTGCCCAAATAATATGCCTTTTAATATTCTAATTTTATGAATCCCATGTATTCCATCTTTATTAACTGTGTCCTTATTATCTTGTATGGTGTTGCGAAACATGAACCCATTTTTCACTCAAATTTAGGGGATTTGAGAGCATATCTATCACTCACAAGCCTCGTACTTTTGGGTACATCAAATAATGAATTAACTAGTCACTCTACCTTTCATTGGGAGGATCTATTAGGAGGAACCGTTCCTTATGAAAGCTTTAAACCTTCTTGACTAAACCAAAGCTTATGTAACAAGCTTAGTAACTTCCCCTAGTTTTAAACGTGTACAACTGCATTGCTAATATGTTGTAGGCATATTGTATTTAACCTTGCTTGAGGTGGGTTCAAGCCCATTAGGCCTTTTGTTTGGGATAGGCTTAGCCTAATTTCACCTCAAATGAGACTTAAATGTTAAGGGCCATTATTCTTGCATACACTTTAAATATGAGAGGTTATTAGTCTAATGCTAATTTAGCTAATATTCGAACTTATCTATCCCCCGTTGATACTTAGGTAAGCCCACCTGAGAAAGACTAACTTGACCATGTTTACAAGGGTAATAAAGTTAGAAAGATTATTGCTTGTGTTTGTATTTGTAATGATACATACCATACATCTTGCATTATACATGATATTGTATATATGTATATGTATCATCTTTAACTTCTTGTTTTACAACCATCATTGATCCCTCTTTCACTACTTAGTGGAAGCAAATCAGCAAGTGCCTTTGTAAAATTGATAATCGACCTTCTTTAGCCAATTTGCCTAGGAGAGCCACTATGTTTAGAGATGAGCCCATGGTTAAGACCATGTTGCTTAAAGCTATGCATGAGATGGAAATGAGGATGATGGCTACCCTATTTGATACACTATTGGGTATACAAATTTAAAAGGAATGGGGTTAGACCTCAACTGCAAGCAATAGAGGGAAAGAAGTGGTTAATAGAGTAAATGACCAAGTTTTTAATGATGAAATCCTGCCTTTTAAGACCAATTACAATAAAGTTCCACCATGCAAGCCTCCTAAAAAAGATCCTTTTAAGAAGCTTAATAAAAGGATGGAGGCCATGAGTTCCTTGTAACTAGGGGCAAAGACATTGACCTTAAAGATATAAGCCTAAAGTCGGATCGAGTTATGCATTAGAAGTTTAAGATGCTTGATTTGAGCAAATTTGATGGCAATATGGACTTTCACACTCATTTGAAGCAATATACAATAGCTATGAGGTCAACCAATCAATCAGAGAAGCAAACAGTGAGCTTATTTAGTGTGTCACTTATTAGACAAGCATTAGATTGGCACCACAGCCAATACCGAAGGATAAAAGAGCATTAGTTGGATCTAGCTTAGGCATTCAACAAATAATATACCGATAATGCAAGTGTTGAGATCATATTGAAGGATCTTGAATTAGTGTGCTAAAAGCCCAATAAGTCCTTTGTGGACTACTTAGATTGATAGAGGGACAAGGCATTAAAGATGAGAAATAAACCTGATGACATCCATCAAATTAAGATGTTCATAAGAAATACTAACAACTACATGAACAATAGATTAATGGAAAAAGGTATTACTACTTGGGAACAACTTAAGGATATTGTGATATATCTTGAAATAGCTTATCAAAATAAAGGAATCAAGATGTCTGAGAACTCTAATAGCAATAACAACAGTAGTTTAGGCAAGACTATAGATGTCAATGTCATTCAAGAAAGGCATTACTTTAATTTAGAGAGGCCTTACTCTTCATGTTTGAAGAAATTGGTGAAATAAGGAAAGCTTCAACCTCTAGCACCATATCATCAAACCGGACTTTTACCACCTAACCATCGCTATGACCAATACTATGCCTACCATTAAAGAATTAGCCACGCCATTGACAATTGCAAAACCCTTTGTTGGGGTTATCTAAGACTTAATCGATTTTGAGAAAATTCTTAACCCAGGAAACCATCCTATCCCTTACACAAACACAAACAAATTGACTTTATGCATAAGTCCAAATTTCCAAAAGAACATGTCTTAAGAGACATTTATAAACCTAACTATAAGATAAATGAGGTGGTAAGTGAGTGTGCAGGCATTCTAATTCTTGAATTTTAGGATAATAATAGTGAGATGGGAGAGAAAAACCTCTAGAAATTTTTGGGATGATTGAATTGACTCAAAATTTTAAAAGGGTAAGCAAGATGAGATTTGGGTTGAGGGAGTATTAGTAGAAAGAATAGTGAAAAATGGTCGGGTCCTACCGAACAAGGAGGTTAAAGCTAATAAAGAAGAAGATGATGGGGTCTTGAAGTAGTTAAAAAAGACTCAAGATCACATTAGCATTTGGGATCTGCTAATGTCTTTCCAGTTTACAGGCAGAAGGTTGTAAAAGCCTTAGGGCAATTTTTCATTGCAACTCTAACTACGCTAAATAAGCTTATTGAGGTGATGAATGTGACACCCCTCACCCAACCTTTTTGGATCTGAGTGAGGAGCGACACACAACCAATATTTGAACTTACTTAAAACCCTATAACTTAAAAACCTTTTTAAAAACTTAACTATCCTAAAAACTCTTTAAATGTAACTTAACAAAAACCACTTTAAAGGTTATAATATTAGGGGCTATTACACCAAAAATTTGACAACATAACGATTGTCCAGTGACACTATCCCAAATAGTGACTTTAAAAAAAACATTTCTATAACTCAAGCATCACCATCTGCAAACAACCACATCATCCATATCGTATCAATGCATACATTAAACACATGATATCTGTGTAAACTAAAACCATATATAAAACCATAACAATCACATATAACTATAAGCCTTCTTATAAGAGTTACAAAACAAGCTTAAAACATGTTTAGATCTATGACTTTAATATATATATATATGAGTGTCTACCATATACATCACACTATGCATATACAACTTATACTAAAAGAGAGCCTCTCTTGATATTTATACTACTGCAATGAGGCTTTACACTTTAAGATCTACTATTCAACCTACACATCACAAAAACAAAAGCTTTAGTGGTGTATCTAATAATAAATGCCATATATGTACACATGTAAGTTGCATTTATGATAGTTTATATAACTTTTTCATATCGTACTAGCATGAAAGCTTAAGCATACAATCAACTAACATCACACATTGCAATTCATGCCATATCATCACATGTATAATGAATATCATATGTTTATGTTTAATTACAATATCTTAATCATTATTTATTAAGTTATCCCATTTGTTTTGCACATAATCAATAGATGAGATCCTGACACTAGTTAACAAGATAGAATGAGCCATATAGGCCATATCGAACCATGAAGAGGTCATGATTATGGACCATAGAGTTTATGATTATGAACCCGAAAGTCATAATTATGGACCACAAAGGTCATGATTGCGGACCACAGAGGTCGTGTGAGGTACCGAGGTACCCTAGCAGCTATTATACTCCTTAGTTGATAGGATAACCTATCTAACCTAGGTTGTCTAATTCATATAGGCTATCACCATTCTTTAACTAGGTTTCATATACTTAACATTTCTTTGATTCATTTTACAAGTTATTTGGCCAATAAATGACCAATGGTATCTATCATATTTTTCTTTATCCTAATGCATACATCAATGAAATTAGGTCATGCCTTATGTACATTATCATGCTTCTTTCTTATAGATAGGTTAAATATCACAAAAATACATTCTTAGGCCATTTGGCCATGCCACTACCATTGGATATACATACTCATATCTATTCTCATTATATGTTTATCATTACACAATCAATTTCTTTCATAAATATCTATACTTATGCTATTTACATGTGAATTGATGAAATCACCAAAACACAACACATTACTTGTTGGTATGTTTAAGAGTTTTGGCCACATGCTCACTTTCATAATATAACACACAATTACATATATGCACTTGCTTACACTTAACCTAAACATAATACACCATATCATGCATCTTTTGGCCCTAAGCATATTTACACATATATTGATCTTTTTCATCAACATACATATATAAGACATTTATTTACTTCTCTAGTTTAACCACCATACTTTATACATCTCGCAACTCACCTTATATAACATTACTTATGCATAACTCACATAATTATACTACACACATCATTCGTCCCATATCCAATATCACACACACTTCACTTTAACTCCTTAAATAACACATTTAAAGCATTCTTTTAACATCAATTGACTACTAATTATTCTTAATATCAATTCAAATTAATATATATACATATAACACATTAAATGCATTACACACATATATTTTAAATATATACAATTACACTTTAAAGTATACACTTATTGGATATGCATACCTGTGGTGTCCAAAACACAAAATCAATCTTCCTCAAGCTATTTCGTTCCCTTTACTCTTGCTCTTTTCTTTTTTCTCTATAAATATATTACATAAAATCCAAGAAAAATCCATAAAAAAATCTACATACTCCCAATATACAATCCACCCACATATATCTTTGGTTAAACTCTTAATACACCCCTTAACAAAATATAAGAACTCAAAAATAAACTTTTACATGGAAAATGGTTACTATTCATCACAACTCGAAAATCTCAAATTCTTTAATTATACTCTTTAATTATTTCAATTCTTCCCATACTGTTACTTTAGAAATCTTTGAGGGATGAATGATAAGACATGGAATTGAGGGTTTTAATAAGGCTAAAGATAGCTTAATGAAAGAAAAAATGAAGGAAGAGAGAAGAAGGGTGGCATTGGGTTGAATGAGGAGGGGGAGAAGACACATCCTCTTTCTTTTGATCCTCATTTTAACCCCCTTTTATAAGCTTGAAAAATGAAGGGCCATGATTCATTCACTTGAAATCCAATGGTCTTTAATTAACCAAGTTTTATATTTTCTTTTTTAAAATTCTTTATTTGATTTCTAAAACTCAATTAACATCTCTTAAGGTTCCATAAAATCACTTAAAACAATATCCAAAGGGCTTGAACAAACCATACTCAAAAATCCGAAAAAATCAAATTAAAATGACACTTTTAACTTTGCTTGATTTTTAGAAAATATCTCTTGATATTCGAAGTACTAATTCAAATCCCAATGGATTATTTAGAATATTTGAATATCAAGTCATGACATTCTCAAGTCAATTTGAGCAAAAACACTATATTTTATCGTTAAGCTTTAACTAGATTATTATTCATAAAACACTACTATAAAAATTTAGCTTATATTTTTAACCATCTTAATACTTTATTTTCATTTCAAAATTTTTCCAAAATTATGTTATATATAATACTTTCACCTGGTTGCATCAGTGTAACTCGGATCTTAGGAAATACTATTCATGTCTCAAATTTATAATCTCAAGATTTTTGGGTGTTACAATAAAGGTGAGAAAGAACGGAGTTATTTCTTTTTCAAATAAAGACTTACCTCTTGAAAGGTGGAAACACAATTAGCCTTTCTTTATCAAGGCCGAAGTAAATGGCAAGAAGACTACATGTGCTATGGTTGATGATAAGGATTTATTATGTATTTATCCTATAAAAATCCTCGTAGGTTTAAGGATCAAGAAGAAAGACCTCACTCCTTCAAACATTAATATTAAAGCCTCTGACGACATGAAGATGCAAGCAGAGCACTTTTTCATAACAAAGGTTAAGGTGAAGCTTGTAACTGATGAAGTTGAGTTCATAGTCATAGACATTTTGGCTACATTTTTAGTTATACTTAGTCATCCTTGGTTTCATAAACTTGGTAGGGTTCCCTTTACACTGCATCAAATGATAAAATTTCCTCATGAGAGTGAGATAGTCATAATTAAAGTAGAATTTAGTCATGTTGTGCCAACCTTAGCACTTGCTAATTAGGGGTGTTCATGGTTAATCAGAAAAATGGTTAACCGGTGAAACCGAATCAATTTTACTGTTAATCAAACCGATTAATGCGGTTTAATTTTTACACTTTTATTTTTTTCGATTTTTGATTTCGATTTCGGTTTGGCATCTAAAAGTCCACCGATTTTTAGTTAACCGATCGGTTTTATGTGTAATTTTTTTAATACTTTTAGTGACAGAAAATATTTGTCACTGAAAGTTTTTAGTCATGAATATTTAACTTTTTAGTGACAATTTTTTAACTTTTAGCAATAATTTCATCACTATATATGTTGTAATATCTACTTTTAGCTATAGTTTTGTCACTAAATTATTTTTTGATATATATATATATATATA
>CANXYI010085596.1:0-18281 GCA_948208565.1 Hura crepitans
CCTTTATTAATAAACTATGATTTATGGGTAACTACAGTACCTCCCATATCTATCTTTTTCTTGATGATCCATTTACACCGAATTCATTTTATCCCTTCAAGTGGATCAACCAAATTTAGAATTTTGGTTGTTAGACATGGAATCCATCTTGAATTTTATGGCCCTTAGCCACTATTCTGAAACTATTCTAAACCTCTTCATAGCTAGTAAGCTCATCATCCTCTACTATAACATGCTCATTCTCATTAATGAGAAGTCCACATCTCTATGGAATAATACAAACTCTAGTAAAGCATCTAGGGGCTTGTGTAGTAGTAGGCTCTTCTATTACCTCATCTCTATTAATAGAAAAATTAGGATTAATCAGTTAATTAGCCTTTATTTGTAGTTTATGAATTTTATCAAGTGTAATTATACTCCAACTATCTTAATTTAGAAAAACTCATTCCCAAAGAAGACAACATGCTTTGAAAGAAACTTTTTTTTTTTATTTCAAGGGTTATAGAAATAGTATCTTAAGGATTCTTTTGGATACCTAACAAATAGGCATTTATATGACTTAGCATTTAGCTTATCTGATATTACTCTCCTCATATAAGTAGGCAAATCCATAATCTCATGGGATAAAGATGGCTTTTTGTTATACCATATCTTATATTGTGTAACATCAATCGATATAGATAGAACTCTATTTAAAGCATAACCAATAATTTCCAATGCATAAACTTAAAAGTATTTAGGCAATTCTACAAGGTTAATTATGGATTGAGCCATGTCTCATAGGCTTTGATTTCTCCTTTTAGGGACACTATTATATTGTGGTAAATATGGAGGAGTCTATTGAGATAATACCCTATTACTTTTAAGAAAGCTCTAGAATATTTTGGTCAAGTATTTACCACCTCAATTCAATTAAAGCATTTTAATAATTTTGCCAAGTTGTTCCTTAACTTTATTTCTAAATTCTTTAAAAATTTTAGAGGCTTCATATTTATATTTTATCAAGTATAAATACCTATATTGTGAATATTTATAAAAAATGGTAACGAAGTTGAGATAACCACCTCTAGCATGTGTGGTTAGTGAGCTACATACATCTGAATGTATTAGCTCTAATAAACCATTACCATGTTTGCCTTTAAATGATTTAAAAATGAACTTTAGTCACCATCCTTGTGCAACATAGACATGTTTGACTCTTTTATGTGACAAAGTCAATAATTCCACAAATAAGATAGTTTTAAGCAATCCTTTTTATGTCTCTTTGAATTGACATTAAGTACCTCTTTCTCATGATTAAGAGTATAAATTCCATTAATATCTAATTGAGAATAATAAAAATTATTATTTAAATATATAGAGATAATTTATTTCTTATTAATGGAAATATCAAAACCTTATTTTGGAAGCTAAAAAGTAGGATAAAAAAATAATATTCCTGTTAAAAAAAAGAATATAATAGCTATTATTGAGTTTTAACGCTAAAGTAAAATATAAATTCAAGTAATATGTTCCTATAGCTATTGCAACAACTCTTACTCCATGTGCCACACATAGGTCCATAACACCATAATTAACCTTCTTATACTTTTTAAACATTGCAAATTAGAGCATAAGTGATAACCACAATTAGACCCAATACCTATAAGTGGTTATTAAAAGTGGTAATAGTATTAATCTCAATAATACTAATAACTAAAGTAGATGGATTTGTGTAATTTTCCTTATTTTGGTTCTCCTAAAAGGCTTTGCAATAACACTTACTACCTCCAGTCCTGCCATAATAGATATAGGTTTGCTAGGAGAGGTCCTCTTTTGCCCTTGCCTTTTTTTTTTTTGGCTCACTCCACCTTGGGCTTTGGTTATTGACTTCTTCTTCTTCTTATTTTCTTTTTATTTCTTTTTTTGCCTTTTTGAGAAGGAGTAAGATCAACAACCATTATTACTTTAGTGTTTTTTTTTCGAATGCCTCCTCAGCAGCCTTGAGCATGTTTACAAGCTTTAGGATAGTCATTTTGATCTTGTTTATATACTAGTTAAGCATGAATTATGCTTAATTATCTAGCAAGAATGACAAGGCCAAGTCTACACTTAGGTCATAATCCATGATAAAACCCAGAGAGGGGAGCCTATCTATATATCTATTTATCTTCAACCTATGCTAAATGGCTAAAGATCCATTTTGCATTACATAGCAAAATAAGGCCTTAGATATTTAATAACTTTTTTTGATCTTGATTTACCCCTTAAATAACTCCTCAAGGTAATGTAAATTGGTCAGAGCACCCATATGCTCATGTTGCTTTCAAAGCCTTAGAGTTATTGATACAAATATGAAACCAATCACTAAGTCAACATCCTTAACATGCTTCTAATATGTTACCTATCCATTAGCACTATTGACATCACCTAAGACAAATGGAATGGGCTGGGATAGATGGTAAGCTATATTTTCACTCATAAGAATTATTCAAAGGTTTTAAAGCTAATTTATCAAGTTCAAATCGATGACCTTATGTGTAATGCCCCATATATTTGGGTTATGAGTAGTAACCTTTTTATGGGCTCTGAATATTAAATTTTTGGGATTTTACTAGAAAATGTTTTTGACTTTTGATGGTATTATTCATAACTTGAATGGAAGCTGATATTTAGAAATATTGTTAAGGTTTTACAAATTTAGTTTTAGAATTAATATTAATAAATAGTGTAATGGTAAATTAATATTGTTTAACTGTTATTTTTTTTATCATTTTCTAGTACATTTAACTATTTGACCTACAAATTTTAGAATCTTTGTAATTTTATTAATTTTATGAATAAATTCATCTATCAAAGAAGAATCATTTTTTATTATTTAAGGTATATATACAAATGAAATTGGTGTAAAAAAATGAAAAATCAATTTAAAAAGTGTTTTTATTTTAAGTATTTTAATAGCCATTGATCTTGTTTTAAAAACTCCATCTTAACCATTCATTCTCTCTATATAAATACTTCTAAAATTGAAAGTCAAAAATTAGATTTTACCAAAACTCATCTCCTTCCTCATCCTTCTCTTTCCTAATACAATGAAGAGAAGAAGAGCTTCTTTTATTCTTCTTCTTTATTTTTATCCTGAATTTCTTGCATTTAACATAACAAATTAACCCTAAACCATAAGGAAACATCTAATTTAAAGGGAATTTTATGGTATAAAGGCTAGATTGAGAGGTAGAGAAATTTCTTATATTTTGATAAATAGTAGCAATAAGGGTAAATCCTTTTAAATTTATATACCAAAATGAATAATTGCATGTTCAATTTGAGTTTAGTAAATAATTTGGTATTTTCTTTGAATTTTTCTTAAGATAAGTGCATGATCAAAGAATAAAGGAAAAGGGAAAAGGAGTTGTTAGTGGTTAATTTTATCAGAAGAGTTAGAAAATACTGAAGTCAAATTAAAATAGTAAGTGTATTCTTATTTTGTGTATATGTGCCTCAGATTATTATGCAGTTAAGAGAAATAGACATGAATAAGCATGAAAGCTTATTTACTAAGGTCAATAGATATAATGAATGAAATTTTGGTAATCCAAGTTGAAATTGGTAAATAATAAGGTTAGAATGTAATTCCAACTAATTGACTAAATGTTGTGTGTTTATAGTTGCTGTGCTAAAGCCTAAGAAGTTTAAATAAAAAGGTTTGAAAATTTCCAAATGGATAATGTATGTATTGAGATAAGTAGATAAACATACACACATAAATATATATAATGAAACTTAGCATGATAGGCAAAAGAAGCCAAATATATATATGTTTAATGAGTAAAAGAGTAAATTAATTATTGAATAAATTATATTTAGTGATTTACACTATGTAATAAAGTGTAACTGTACACGCCCTTCTTGTTTTGAGGGTAGTTAACTAGAAATCATTAAAAACACTATTTGATTCTCATTCTTTGAATACCAAAAGACAAGAAGGAGATTTAAGGAATCTCAAACCTTTACTAACTGGTTGAATATGGAAGTGCGAGCTGGGCACCAAAAGGTAAGAGCTACTACCTAACTTGAGTTAAGAAATACCTTATAAGGTTAAAACCAGAGAATAGTTCGAAACCCTACACTTATTTATACCTCAAGTTAATATGGGATTTTATATTGAATTCATAATTTTTTCTTTCTCCTTAAACAAATTTTAGAATTTGAAAATAAATAACTAATCATGTTGAGAATAAAGACAAAAAAAATATTTACGAAGGTGAAGGAAATTCATAAAACTGGAAGAAGACAAATATCAAATCGAGTAATTGATTATTTTGAGAACTTTAGTTCTCACATGCCAAAATTGTGAAAATAGGCTTTATTATTGTGACTTTTATTAAAGTAAAATCAAAACATATTTTATTAGAAAACACCAATTAATTATATAGAAAATGATTTTAGGTATTTTTTTTTAAAATGTACAAGAAATATTTTCTAACATTACAACTCTCATGGAATATAAAGAGAAATAAACTAAAAAAATAAAAATTACATGGCAATCTTAAATTACATTTTAACCAAAATAAATAAAAAGCAAAAAGGAAGGAAATGATCAACTTAGAAAAATGAATATATCAAAAAGACGGATGTTGAATCGACCAAGTAGATCTCCTTCTCACCACCAACAAAACACAAAAAGGATATTAGTGAAAATAAAGTAAGCAATAAAAAGCTTTAGATAAGAACATCAACAAAATAGAAGAGATAAAGAGTAAAGAGAATAATAGAAGTCATCGAGTATAATTGCCTCTAGAGAGCCTTTTTTCCTCTTAATCGAGTTTTTATCCAAAACATTTTTTGAAAAACACAGCAAACATTTCAAATAGTGTCTAAATAGTTTTTTTCATCTACATGCCTTTCGAGGTTAAAACTTGTCTTTTTTTTTCTATTGTCACTATCAGCTTTTAAACCTAATAGTTTTAGGGGCAAAATGGCCATTTAGATGCTCTAAATTGGCTATTTTACTTGTGGAATGACCATTTTGCAGGCACTAAAATGGTCGGTTTGCAAAATTTAAAACAAACATTTTTAATAAAGAAAACATCCATTTTGGCTTTAGCCAAAATGACAATGTTTTGCTAAAAACTTCTAGAAACTCCTTTTTTTTTTAATTTCAAAACATATTTTTAAAAGTTTAATACCCTTAAAACTCAACACTTCACCTTTAAATGCCTTTTTGGTATGAAAAAAGGATTATAGGCTAGACATTAGAATTCTCCTATCAATATTCCTTTTTTTGTTTTCATTATTAAGCAATCTAAACTCATGAGCCCCAAGACCAAATGCTTATATGTGCCCTTAACTTTAGGGAGGTGACTATAAAGTTATATGATGAAGTTCTAGAAGACATACTATATAGGGTGACACTCTTTGGCTTTTTATTCTATCGAGTGTCATCTCTTTGTTAGACAGGGTAAGCCATTGCATCTATACTAATTAGATAGGGCGAGAGACATTGCATCTAATTTCTTCTTTAGATAGGGTAAAAGTTATTGCACCCAATTTAGCTTTAGACTGGGTGAGAGATGTTGTATATGATTTCACTTTAGATATGATAAGGGTAGTTGCATCTAATTTTGCTTTAGATAGGGTGAGAGCCCTTGCATCTAATTTTGCTTTAGATAGGTTGAGGGCCGTAGCATTTGATTTTACTTCAAACAGGGTGATAGACATTACATCTTGTTATACTTCAGATAAGGCAAGGATTATAGCTTCTTATTTTTCTTTAGATAGGGCGAGGGCTATTGTATTTCATTTTGAATCAGATAGGGTAAGGGCTATTACATCTGATTTTGCTTCAAAAATGGTGAGGGTTATTGCATCTAATTTTAGATAAGGCGAGAGTTATTGCTTTTATATTTTATTTTAGATAGGGTGAGGTTCATTGTATCTAATTATGGTTTTAAGAATAAAGCTAGTAGCTTGCCACTTGCAATTGGTAAAGTGATGCTATTTAGAAGATAGGTTCAGCAATTACATAAATAGAGCACCTGCAAGTGAATCAATGAGTGAGATATCTCAATTTTTTGTTGAGAAAAAATGTGTGCGTACTTTATATGAAAAATGGTTTTTATCATCCCATTTTCATGTGTCTTTTCATGTGTATTATTATTTTTTTTATGAATTTTATCATTTATATGTAAGTATGTAAAGAGTTTGGAGATAAAAAAAATCTACATATATAGAAATAAAGAAAATTTTGACACATAAGTTAGAAATTTGTGTTATGCTATTTTATGTACAAACATAAATAAATAAACAAAAAGGAGAGAAAAGTCCTAATTATCTTTAAGAGGTGGATGTCTAGTAGTCTCCTGTCAGTCTATGTGTGCCTCTACCCACTTTAAATGCTAAGAGATGTCTAGTTAATATGATGTCATCTAGATCTACATGCCCTAGACTAAGTCTCAGACCTCTATCTAAATAACCATGACTGATGGATCAGCTATTACAAGTGTTAAGGTAGATGATCTAAGCTCATTTGTATGATGCCACAGTCATCAAACATGCTCTAATATAAGTGATGGCACAGACTAATCTAGGATACCCCTAAGTAGCTTATCTAAACATGAGGTGAATTGGGCCATCTATCACCTATAATCTCAGCTGTTGTGAGGAATTTATAGCTAGCTAGTGTCCTAGGATTCAAGCACAAAATTCCTATGTCAAAGATAATGTCCATGTCGATAAGCAACTTTTATTAGATGGCCTGATGTATGGTGGTCTCTTGCATTACAAGCCTAACCAATAAGCTTGTAATGACACCTCCTTCTACTACACCCTTATTGTACTCTAACCAATCTAATGGAGCTACTCAGGAATAGCTAGCATTAGGTTGAAGTGAACACCTTACACCATGGCTCATAGGCTAAAGACCTTTATATGGCTGTTCTATCCTATACTTTCAATTGGGCCAAATAAGATAACATGGAGATATGGTGTAAATATTGGTGAAGTGGGTCAAGCAAGAAAGTTGCCTTTATGTAGTTGGCTTTATGAACTATCCCAGGGTGCTCGATAAGCTCTCACTACTCAGTGAGGCACTTTTAAAGATCCAACACTCTATCTAGTGGAATATAGAGCAATTTTGAGAACCACTATAGGTACACAACATATCATATCCCTTGGACTCTAAACTAAAAGGCAATGGGATCCATGAATGATGCTTGTAGGTACCGTAGGGTACTTAGGAACTCCAAAACAATAGTAGGATATATAGGTAGGTGCATCATGTAGAACTAACACTAGTTGACCCCATTGAGAAGTTATTCAACACTTCATAAAATGCCTAAGTCCTCTATGGCTTGGGCATATAGGTACTTGCTCCTAATTTAGGTCACACTGGCAAAACGTCAAAACCGCTCAACCTTCTTAGGCTTGAGCCATGTTGAAGGCTATAAATGTGATGGGATCTATTATTTCTTGGAGGTATTTTATGAAAAAAAAGTATAGTATGGAATGGCAAAGTTGTAAATTTAGATATTTGGATGTAGTAATAAAGAAAAATGGCCTTTATATAAGAAAAAAGCCAAAAAGCCATTTGATTTGGGCAAGACAGCTCTTTTAAGGCCTAAAATGGCAATTTTGTGGGCCTTGAAAATAGGCATGTTCCCTAGGGAAAATGGCCATTTTTTGACTTTTGGTTACAAAATGCATGGATGTATTTTTTATCCTTATGCAAGCAAATTCTTATTCATAATGGCAAGAAAGTTCACTTTTTCTTTGAATCTCATTCTTAATACACCCTCTACATTAGAAATTCCTCTTTTAGTATGCTTTAACAAACTGAACTATTGTGTAGGTTCAAACTCAATTTGTTGTTATTACATGCTACTTCTCAATTTTTGGATCTGATATTCCATATGTTTAGCTTTACAACTCAGGAGTTGTGTCCTCTTTCAAAAGAGTTTGCAATAATTTTGGTTATTTAACATTCTCATGATGTTATACCAGTCTCCCCTAACTATGTTCCTAGTTATCCTTGGGAAGTTATTCACACTCTAGGTGTCTTTCCTTTTATGATCATTGAATGTATATTAAAGGAAAGCGTTCCACTGGACTCCTTATCTGTTTTTCAAACAAGTATACCAGCATACCATTACTTTGTGCAAGTGCTTTACTATTCATTTTCTTCCACAAATTTCTAATTATTACATTAGATGGCAATCTTAAGGACTATCAAATCTTTGTTATGGTGAATAGTATAAGAGGTAGAGCAACCTTTTTCCCTCCGATTCTTGCTGAGAGAATTATGGGTTTGGATGAAGTGACATCTTACTCCACCTTCTTCTTCCATGGAAGTCCAATCCTCTTTCAATTAAAAATAATAATAACAATAACAACAACAACAACAACAACAATAACAATAATAATAATAATAATAATAATAATTATTATTATTATTATCATCATCATCATCATCATCATCATCATCATCATCATCATCATTATCATTATCATCATCATCATCATTATTAAGAATAGACCACCCTTGTTGGGTTTTTGCCTTATTCTTGGTCTGTATTTTGCTTAGGGAGCCCTTCTGAGTTCTCAAAATAAGCCTTTTTAGGATAGACTACCTTGATGGGTTTTCACCTTACCTTAAGCTTGACTTTTAAGTATGAAACCTTTTTAGCTTTTCATTCCTAACAACTTTTATTTTAGGTTTGGTTATAGGAAAAACTTCATTTATTGTCTAATCCCCCTTCTCGAGTTATCCCTACTTATGGCTTGAAGAATTTGTGCCTCACAGTCATTTACATTGTTACACTAATATAGATTAATGGGTTGCCTAGCTAAATGCTAGTTTTGATGAAGCTATTAGTTTTAGGTGCCCTCAGATTCCTTTAACTTATTTTTGGCACTGTGGTAGATCTAAGTGTGTTCCTCTTGTTGGGCTTCATCGAGTTTTTTTTGGCATACTAAAGCACTATGCTAGGTTATTTGTGGAAGAGTAGGGCATTGTTAGATTTCATTTATCTTTCATGGGTGGATTTTTTATTTGCACTTTTATTGTTAGCTATAACAATTTGTGGAGGAGCTTACCAATAAAATTGAACATCCCTTTGGTTTCTAACTACAACTTTCAAACTAGAGAAGAGTTTTGCAATGATAGCAGATTAGGCTAGTTGAAAATGCAAAGTAGTGGTAAGAAAAGTAGAAAAACATGATAGTTATTTTTAAAAACAAAATTAATAAAATGCTAAATAATTTAGCTTATTCTTATCATCTTTCTTATTGCATTATTTTAGCATTATATGATAATCACAACATGACATTAATGCAATAGTTGATTTCTCCATTTATTTAAGGGTAATCTTAATGCATCTCAACTCTTACCATCAATCAACCCTCGTCAATTTTTATGATTGACTATTTTCTCTTGATTCTTAATTTTTGCACAGGATGCCTTTTTTTTTTTCCCATCGGTGTGCCTACTTTTAGCCAAGTCACCATTTTTCAGCTTTCACCTTACGGGCTCTTTTTTCTTACTTTTTCTTAACTATAGTCTTTTTAATTGATCTAACTTGACTGGCTCTTTGAATTCATTGCCATCACTATTTGTGAGAACGGTTTCCCCTTTTAGTAGGATTTGTTTAAGAATGAAAATCCCTTTACAATTTGATTTGAACTTCCCTCTGGAATTAGCTATTCTAGGTTTTATTTGTTTATAGACTAAATCTCCATTTTTCAACTTATGACCTTTAATATTTTTATTGAATGCCTTAGCTATGCACTTATGATATATCTACTTTTTGTAATTGGCTTTCATCCATTTTTCATCCTATATATTCAATTGCTATAACCTTTATCTCACCTAGCTTTCTTCATTAATTTTAGCTTCTATAATCACTATTAAATATTTTAGCTCAATTTCTATTAGGGGCACTGCATCTAACCTGTAGACCAAGGAAAATATGGTGGCCCCTATGGAAATTCATTCTCTTATTCTATATCCCTAAAGCACAAAAGTTGCCTAATCCCTGTAGCTCCTAATTATGTTCGCTAAAATTTTCTTTATGTTCTTGTTTGCTGCTTCAATAGCCCTATTGGTTTGTGGTCTACAAGGAGAAGACTTGTGATGTTGTATCTTGTACTTTTGTAAGAGTTTTCTTATTTCCCTTAGAACTATACCTTGTTATCTGATACCACATGGTGTAAAACCCCATATTTGCATATGATACTTATTCAATGAACCGTGCCTTTTCTTTCACCCCTAACTTTCGAAAAGTATCAACTTTGACCCATTTAGAAAAAAAATTGTAAAACACCATAATAAATTAGTGTCCATTCAATGCCATCGGATGTACCTCCCTAATTATATCAATTCCTTAAGCTGCAAATGGCCAAGGCATAAACAAGTTATGTAATTTTGATAAAGGCATATCATCTAGATCCTTATGCTATTGGCATTTATGACATTTCCTGTAATATGCTAAATATTAATTATCCATTGTTAACCAAAAGACCCCTGTCTCATGATTTTTTTTCACTATAGCTAAGCCATTCATTTATGTGCCACATGACCCTGAATGAATTTCTTCCATTACTCTTTCTGCCTTGTCCTCTTTTAAGTAATGGAGGTGGATACCATCAACCTATCTATTATGTAGAATTACACCAACATTGTTAAGTTGAGTGCATAACCTTCTCAGTAATCTTTTATCCCTATCTATGGATTTTTGGGGTAGATTCCTAATTTCTAGATAATTCTAAATATCATAAAAACATGGTTTCTCCCTACCTAATTTTGTTCCTATCACTTGTTTAACTTTATAACAAGGCTTCTCTGAGCTTGTAATGATAACTAGTTTTATGGCTATGCCTTTCAAGTTATCCCACATGCAGAGTAACATGCCAAAGCATCTATAAGTGGGTTCTCTTCCCTCAAAACATGGCAAAAGGTACATATATCAAACAACCTATTAAGGATTTTCAAGTTTTCTATATATGGCTTTAACCTTTCTTCACAAATAAACCATTTATCATCAATCTGGTATATCATGAGAAATAAGTCACCATACACTTCTATTATTTTAGTGCCCAAACTCAATTACACTTCTAACTTGTAAGCACAGGCCTCATATTATGATGCATTATTTATTGGTTTGAATTGCAGCGTCTTGGCTAAAGGCAACTTTTCTCTTTTGGGTGTTACTAAAATTATTTCAGCACGAACTCTTTTATTATTTTATGCTTTATTAAAGAACATTTGCCATCTTTGTACTAAAATGTGTGTTAAATTGTCATATAGAAACACATATTCTACTACATCTCCTTCAATTGGATGCTCTACTAGAAATTTTGCAATTTCCTATCCCTTAATCCTCTTTTAAGTTATATACAAAATATCAAACTCCTTTAATAGTAAGATCTACTTTCCCATTTTATTGATTTGTGAAGAGGCTATATGTAAATATCTTAAAAGGTAGTGCTTTGTGACTGTTTGCACTGTGTAGGATTGGAAGTAATGCTCAAGTTTCTTAGAAGACCATACTACTTCTAAACATATCTCTTCCACTTCCATATATTTTGCTTCATATTAGAGGAACTTATGGCCTAAGTAATAAATAGCAAACTTTATCCAGTACTCATCTTTATGTGTAATCATTACCCTAACTGAATGTTCTTCGATAGACAAATACAACATTAAAGGCTTACTAGATCTAAGAGGTTGGAAAATAGGTGGATTTGTATGATATTCTTTAATGACATTAAAAGCTTTTTGACAATTATCATTCCATTTAGTCGACTGATCTTTCTTTAATAGTTTAAAGATTGACTCACAGATAGTGGTGAGTTTTGTAATAAACTGATTGATGTATTGAATTTTTCCTAAAAACCCTCTGAACACTTTTCCTCCTTTAGCATTAGCATTTCTTTGATTGCTTTAAATTTATTTTGATCAACCTCAATTCCTCTTTGGCTAATTATATAGCCTAAAAGTTTCCCTGAAGTCACCCTAAGGACACATTTCTTGGGATTCAATTGTAAGTTCTCTTGTTAATCCATTGAAAGAATTTTCTAAAGCCTCGAAGTGACCTTCCTTACTATTAGACTTGATCATTATGTCATC
The DNA here is from genome assembly GCA_948208565.1 of Hura crepitans. Lineage (NCBI taxonomy): Eukaryota > Viridiplantae > Streptophyta > Magnoliopsida > Malpighiales > Euphorbiaceae > Hura > Hura crepitans. The sequence continues at coordinate 12,104 of CANXYI010085596.1, forward strand.
CATATAAACTTTAACCTCTTTGTGAGTCAACCCCTCCAGAATCCTTGTAGCCATTCTTTGCAAGTCATCCTTACATTTTTCAAACTAGACGGCATAACTATGTAGCAAAAAGTGACTAATTCAATGGTGAATGTTGTCTTTATCTTGTTAGCTATCTAGTTTAGGATCTAATTGTACCCTATATACCCATCTACAAATCTGTACATCTTACATCTTATGGCACTATCAACTAATACATTTATTTATGCCAAAGGGAAGCCATCCTTTGGATAAGCTTTGGTCAAATCCTTATAGCTTATGCACATTCTGATCTTCCTATCTTTCTTGGCCACTAGTATAACATTAGTGAGCTAAGTTAGGTACTAATCTTCTTCTAAAAACTTGGCTTCTACCTATTTATGTACTTTCTCTTTTATCTTTTTGGCTTACTTTAGTTTCACTCTTCTCAATTTCTATTTGATTGGCTTACAATCAGGATATATAAGCATGGCATGCTTAATAATATTTCTATCAATCCCAGGCATATTTGTATAGGTCTAGGAAGAAACCTTTTCATATTTTTTTTAGGATTCTCTAAAATTTTATTCTTTCATTAGGAGTTATATCATATGTAATTAAAATCTCTTTGGGATTATAGCTTATACTGAGATTAAATAGAGTAGCGCTAGTTGAGTTAATATTGAATATGTCTTGAGTGTCATGATTGTCATTATACATGATGCAATCAGATGATATATCACAAAAATAAGTAGAATTGTTCATCTTCTTAATTATGTCAATAGGTACATCATCATATAAAATTTTAGGTATAAAAAGAACATCATCAAAATTTTATGATAGAGATGCTTTAACTTCTTCAACCTTCATATTTCCTTTTCCTTTGTAATCTAGCATAGACACAATTAAGATTTCTTTCTTATGCTATAAGTTATCATCACCTCTTCATCCCAAAAATTAAAGACCATTTTAAGTTTCCTTGTTCCCTAATCAAAAGCATTATCAAATATCTCAAACCCTAGTACCACTTTCCCCTTTATGACTAAATGCTTAGATTCTTAACAATACCTAAAGCAATACCTTCCTTATCTTTGAAAATCCTATCATATATCCTGACCCTCTCCTATCTTTTAATCCTCATTGTTGTATAAAAGTTTCCATTACTAAGAAATGTTTCCCAATCCTATTCCTTGTAGATAAATTATCTTCTTTAACATGTCGACAGCTCTGATTGTCACAATCTCTCTTTTATATGAGATACTTGTCAATTGATATAATGTCAAGGGTATGCCTCTTAGCTTATACAACTAAGGCCTTCCTAAAAGCAGAAAGAAGATAGTAGGGATATCAAGCACTACAAATTCGATATTATCCATAATGATTCCTATCTTAACCTTCACCTTAAAAATGCCATATGTTGCCTCTTCATGTTATCATAAATGATAATGGTAAGTTTTCACTATCTAATTAGAGAATCCTCAATCCCATATAGTTAGACAGCATTTAAAAGGCAAACATTAATTGACAAACTATCATCCACCATAACATAAGCAGTGTGTTCCCTATTTACTTTAGCTATTATATGTAAAGGCTGATTATGATAATGCCTTTTTGGTGGCAAATTTGTATCAGAAAAACATAGAACATATTTTCCATCTCTCTTTACCATTTCTACTAATTGTGATAAGAAAATGGTCATTGAAATAGTTGTGGCGCAAAATGCCTTTACTATCTTTTAACAGTGTGAAGAGGATTGCTATAGAAGATCTCATATTGAAATCTATATATAAGTCTTCTTTAACTATTCCATTAGAGGGTATCCTATTTCTCTACTAGAGCAGGAGTTTTCTTCTTTACTTGTGATACCACTCGACCACTTCAGGTTACTGCTTTAGCTTTCTCTTCTTTCACATATTCTATCTTTGAATCCACCCATAAATCCTTAATCTTATCTTCTTCTTCTTCACTATTAGTTGACTAAATATCTATGACATTCATAACCTTTTATCCATTAGCACTCCTTTTTATAGCCAATTACTTATTCCCATATAGATCCTATAACATGTACAACTTTGAAAGCCCTAAATTTACTATTTAGAATGGTGGAGGAACACTTGAATAGGATGTCTAGCCTTTCTAACACTTTTGAGATTTAGGATCTATTTAGTGTTAATAAAATCTTAGATATAATCCCTCAAGGTATAATATTTATCTATATCTTTCTTGGTGTGTTGATGGAAGTGGCAATAAAGGTCAGTTTTATGGTGTATTCATCCCTAACTCCTTGTTGGAATTAGTGGTAGCAACAGAAGTTTTCCCTCATTCTAAAAATATTTCAAACACTATGATAAAGGATTACATAAGTTTGAGTAATGCCTAATAGTGGTTGTTGATATTTAGCTATCTTTCCTATTCCTATACTATTACTTCTTTGGTTGTACACGATGTTTGGAGTCTTCCTATTAAAATTCTTGATGCCCTTCTTTCCTTTTGCATACTCTTCCTTTAAATATATGGCACTATGTTTAGGGGATTCCTAATCTATGACCCCTTCACCTTAAGCTTATCTTTTAGATAACTATTGGCATTTTTGATGAATAGCCTTATCTAATCCACCGTGTCTAGTTTCTTCCTTATTTCTAGGACCTTTGACCTTTATCTTACCAAGTACTTTAGAAAGGACACATAGGATCTTTGCTTTAGTACCTCAAGGTCTTTTATCATGACCTTCATGTATGTATTGTAATCATATTACCTAAAGAAAGCTTCTGTGACCCTACCTTAGTCTTTTTTCACCCTGTTCTCTAATCCATGATACCAGTTAATCACTCTCCCTTGATAAGTGAGGCTAAAGTAAGTAATCTTCTATTCGGTACTTAGCTATATGCCACACATGACAATGACATATTATTTGACATAAGCTCTTAGGTTTATTATGCTATCAAATTTTGATAGCTCAATAATTTTGAACTTGGCTGGCAACAATTATTTGAACTCAAAATTCAATTTATTAGGGTCTATACCCTTACTTGCATTAAAAAGCCTAGACATGGTTTTATCTTCTTTTTTAGCTTTTTGATAGCTATATCTTCTACTCTATGAATAGTTACCTATTTCTTCCTATCTTTTTCTTTAAAGTTCTCATAGTAGTCAAAACTTAGATTAAAGTAAGTGGTAGTGTCCATAACTTTCTCTACAAATCCCTTAGCCTTTTTTCTCATACCAATGCCCCCATAAGCAATTGGTTGAATAGATATTGTAATGGGCATAACCTTTTGAGTTTTTGCTGAAGGTGGTGTTTTAGGAATAGTTTTAGCTAGTGCCTTGGCTAGCATAAACATTATCTTTCTCTTAAACTCTTCAAATTTCTTATCAATCTTGGCATCAATCTCTTGTATGATGGGCGAGTTATTATCATTCTATCCTGCCATTTTTGTATGGTCTTTGGTGATAACTTCTCTTCTCATTATTCTATTTTTTGAACCTCTAACAAATTGACTTGCATGAGATATATAATAGCTACAAAATAAAGGGTTAGTATATGATGTATGATATCAATGAAATTTAGATCCATGAGAATATATGTAATAATGACAAACACATGTAAGAACCTTACAATTTTATTCGTTCCAACACACGAGGTCTATATTATTTATCCTAGAAGGATTTACCTCTGGGATATTAGAGGTCCCAATAGGCTCGAATAATAAATAGTAGATAACCAGTCATTATAATGCCCATATTTAAAAGGACATATTAAAAATATTTGGCCTATAAATATTAGACATGTTTAGTCAAACCAAAATGCGGTGTTTAGCCCATTCAAGTTAGAAAAGGCCTGATAGGTTCAATAGTATTTCAAGATGATTAAATCACATTTCACATATATTAGTCCATATAACATACATTGAAACTTTATAAGGAGACCTAAGTGATGTTACTATTGGCCATTACATGGGCTTATGGTTAGGTTGCACAAGTTATTGTCATCCAAGCATGGTCCCTTTATAGTTACTCTATCTCATCATGAGTATTTGATCGATCAATTTACCATTTGATATACCTTATAAGTGTGAGGCTCAAATTTGATGACACCACTAACAGTCCCCTATATTGAGTGAAAATGTGTTCATGCTTCGAAATGGCATTAAGGGTAAAAAGGGATGCCTAACTTATTCTAAAGCTTTAGCATGTAATGCAATTTCAAAAAAGATAATATTATAAATTCAAAACACTAATTCTAAATTAATTTAAGTCATCTTTGAAACATGGTCTCATGGTGTCCTTAGTGGAGTCACCACATTTCATATCCTTTTCTTTTGAGGCTAGTCGATCAAAAATTGCTTAAGACTCGACTCGATTCTCACTCTTCGAATCTTAAAAGATAGGAAAAAGATTCAAAAAATCTCAAATCATTTCTAATTGATTGAATAAGAGTGCAAGTTAGGCACTATAAGCTAGGAGTCACCACCTAACTAGAGTCAGCAAATGCCTCATAGGGTTAAAACTAGAGAATGGTTCAAAATCCTACTCTTATTTATACCTCAAGTTAATATGAAATTTTATATTGAATTTACAATTTTGTCTTTCTTATCAAAAAAATTTTAGAATTTGGAAATAAATTCCTAATCAAGATGGTAATAAAGACAATGAACATATTTACAATGGTGAAGGAAATGCAAAAAAATTGGAGGAAAACATGCTTCAAATCGGGCAATTGATTATTTTGAGAACTTTAGTTCTCATATGCCAATTTGTGAAAATAGATTTTATTATTATGACTTTTATTAAAGGAAAAGCAAAACACATTTTATTAAAAAACACTGATTAACTATATAGAAAAGGATTTTAGATTATTTTTTATAACGTGCAAAAGCCATTTTCTACTTATTACAACATTCATGGAATATATATTGAAATAAACTAAAAAAAAATTTTATGGCAATTGACTAAATTACATTCTAACTAAAAGAAATAAAAGAAACAAAAATCACATCTCAAAGGGGAAGGAAATTATCAACTTAAAAGAACAATATATTAAAAAAAATAAACGTCAAATTCATTGAGCATATCTCCCCTTTTACAAAAACATGAAAACACAAAATAGATATCAATAAAAATAAAATGGGCAATAAAAATCACTAAATAAGAAGATCAACAAAATAGAAGAGATGAAAAGTAAAGAGAATGATAAAAGTCACATAGTGTAATTACCTTTAGAGAGCCTTTTCTCCCTTTTGATTGAGTTTTCATCCAACACCATTTCCAAAAGTCAAAATAAAAATTTCAAAATTTTTTTGAATATTTTTTTTATTGTTTACACATTTTTAAGGTCAGAACTTATCCTTTTTTTTTACCACAGCTAATTGTCTCAAGGGTAAAATGGACATTTTGCAAGGAATATTTAACATGGCTGCTTATGTCCTTTTTATTTTCCTAGGACCAATTAAACTAAAGTAGCCTAAGACTCAACTTGAGCCTCACTCCTTGAGTCTTAAAAGATGAGAAGAAAGCTAAAGGAATCTAGGGCTGCCCCTTTTTGATTAGCCTAGGAGGTGCGAGTTGGGCACCACAAGGTAAGAGTCGCCCCCCGAAAAAGTTGGGAAATACTTTATAGGGCCAAAACTATAGCGGTTCGGAACCCTACTCTTATTTATACCTCAAATTAATATGAAAATTCATTTTGAATTTATGATACTATTCTTTTTCTCAAGCGATATTTTGCAATTAAAGTAAATCACACATTAATGTAGTAGAAATTATAGAATATATTTATAGAAAAATAAATAGGTACTTGGAATCGAAATAACATACATGAAATCGAGCAATTGATTGTTTCAAGAACTTTGGTTCTCGCATGCCAATTTTAGAAAATGGATTTTATTATAGTGACTTTTTATTAAAATCAGATGATGGGTTTGAGAACTTCGGTTCTCATATGTTAATTTGGAAAAATGAATTTTATTGTGGTGACTTTTATTTGAAATAATGGCTTAAGAACTTTGGTTCTCAAAGATCAATTTGGAAAAATGAATTTTGTTATGGGGATTTTTATTGTGGTGACTTTTATTTAGAAGAATAGTTTGAAAACTTTGGTGCTCAAATGTCAATTTTAGAAAATGAATATTATCATTGCAAATTTTATTGAGAAAGAATCGAAATTTATTTTATTAACAAAACA